>JAQFVV010000927.1:0-158618 GCA_028023455.1 Epiperipatus broadwayi | reverse complement strand
CGTCTTGTAATTTTTTATAAACATCATTTATATAAAATCAATAAAATATTTAATGTTTATAATAACGACTCGATCAGAACTTTGTACCTCCCTCTTACACAAAATCCTATCACGGGGCTGTCGGTACCTCGGGTAGAGTGGTCAATATCATTTGCAAACATTTGCCAATAACATTAATACTCGTTTACTAGATTACACATTAGCCAATCAAACTTTTTATTTATTTAAAGGAAAAAATCCAATGGGCGCCAGCCGACCTTTGTCGACAAGTCTGCTTGACCAATACGATCTAGTACCCGCTCCCGCTAGCTCAGCTACAATAATCAATAAAATATATACTCCGCCTACCTAAAAAATCAATTTACGAATCTTTCTCTGCGCTAATTTTCTCGCTTTCCTTTTTTTTTTTTAATTTAATTTAAGTAATCACTAACCCATTAAGTCTCCATTTACGCTATTTCACTTCGTTTGGTCTTATAATATAATTAATTACACTTTTGTTCAAGTTTAGATAATATTTAATACAACCAAAATATCATATTATACATACATTTAGAAAATAATTATACGCACACAAATATATTTGAAATCATAATAAAATCCCTGGGTAATGGAGCTAAAGACAATTAGTAATTATTGTTCGTAACATAAAGTTCAGAGTTTATTATTCCATATATTATTACGGCTTTTAATTAGTGAATTAAAAATGAAATAAATATTACCTAGCTTTCTCCTTTATGCATAGTTCCGAGCGTAGCTTCTGATAGTATTTCCTTCGGTCAGTTAGCGCTAACTCTTTGCGATCCTTTTCCCGATGTCGTTGGGATCCTGTGGGCTTCACCGTGGACACTCCGTTTCCTTCTTGTTTTACGCGACCATGATCGACATTCGAACTGTCTGCTGTTGGTATTGCAGGGAAGGATTCGGCCGGCTGTTCACACGATGGGTTTAACAATGCAGCATTATGTTTTATTTAACTTTAGACGTATATTAATAATATGACTATGAAATTAAGAATAAATCACCGAACCGAATCAGAATCAAATTTTAATCACAATATCAAATTCAATCTAATAATTTAATAATCTAATAATACAATAGAAAATTCGCCCCTTTTATATTTTACGGTCCTTATCTTGCGGATTCAATCTACATTCTGAATTTCTGCTATTGGACAATTATTTCTTTTCTTTCGACTCTCTACACAGTTTCATTGGTCATTCTTTAGATGATTGCAAATTTCAATTTCTTTGTTAGAGTTATTTCACTAATTAGCCGTTTAATGGAAATTTCTCATGTTTGTCATTAGCTCCCATTGTTCACTACATTCCTTTGGTTATATATATATTTTTTTTTTATTATAAGACAAAACGAACTCCACCTTGCTTTTTTTTTTTTTTTAAAAGCAATCTTAAATCAAATTTCAATTAAATCAAATTTTTAGTTAAATCAAGTTTTAATTCTTTAGGTTTTATTTAAATGTGATTCAAAAATTATATCTTATAAAACTGTCTAATTTATGCTTTTAACGATAAACCCTTCTATGAGAAAAAAAAAATTTTTTTTTTTTATTCTTATTTTACCCTACAAGACCTTTTATTTTTATTAAATATTTAAACAAATCTTTTATCAATTTATATTTCTCCCAAAATTATGTGTAACTCCGAAGAAAGCACACTCCTTCCTGATGTATCTTGGTACATTTCTCCGTCCCCCCTTTTGAAACTAAAATATCACTCTGAATGTTTTAGTTTCAACGTTTAACTTTATTCTTACTATACATTCCCCTCGATTTATTTTGATGGAAGTTCGTCCTTTCTTATTCTCGTGTGTCCGTGTTACTTGTTAAGTTTTCGGTCCCGTTATACCCATTTATTCATTTTTTTTTTTTATTTACGCTCGATCAGGTGGTTCTCCCTTTCTGCCATGTGGGTCGTTGTACCCATCCCATCTCCTATATCGATCTGGAGGTTCCCTAGCTAGATTGCCATAATCAATCTGTGTTAGAAATTCCGCCATTTCCTCCACTGACCGTCCGTCTTTACTTAACATTAGCTGTTGTATGTTTGGCGGCATATTATTGCGTAGTGTTCTGATTATCTGACCATCTGACATAGGGAATGCCGTCAATGCCTTAAGTTTTGACACTTGTCGGTAAAAGAATTTCGCATACGTCTCTCCCCGCGCACTTGAATATCTCTCGTGGGATATTTTATACAGGATTCCGTCTTGCCTAGCTTCATTCCAAAATGCCCTTAACATAGCCCGTCTGTATTCTCCGAATGTCTGCGGTTTCTCATCCAAGGTGTGCCACCAATCACATGCCGTCTCTTGGAGGTAACTACTGGCCACCGCAACCTTGTCCTCTTCCGGTAAACTTTTACTATGGAACATATTACTCAGGCTTTCTAAATGTTTCAGCGGGTTTTCTCCTACCTCCGCTTTGAATACCGAAATGGTAAACTGCTTCTCCATAAATCTACTCGTCTGTTCACTGTGTCTATTCTCAATCTTAAACTCCTCATACTTCTGTTCTACCTGTCTTATTTTCTGCCCTGTGTCTCCCACTACGTCTTTACATATCTCCTTTACTTTAGTTTTTATATTCTTGGTGGTCTCTATTTCATTCTCTAAGTTCCCTAATTCCTGTCGCGTCGTTTCCTGGCTACTTATTAAGTCTTGACATATCTCTTCCATGCGTACTATTCTCTCTTCTAGCTGGCTTTTCCCTATACTGCTTGACTCTTCCCTCGCTTCTATATTTTCTTTTAATTCTAATATTTCGTACCTTTCTTCTTCTACACCCTTTTTCATTACTCCTATCACTTCCTCGTATGCGTCCATTCTTGCTGTCAATTCCTGTTTCATTTCTCTCATCTCTGTCCTAAGTTCATTAATTTCCTGCTTCATTTCTTGTTGATTTTGTTTGATGTCTTCACGTATCTCTTTCATCATGTTCATCAAAATTTGGAATGCACTTTCTTCCACTATTTGCGGATTTTTAAAAAATATCGGGCTTACTTCTGGCGTTGCCCTCCCGTCTTTTCCACTTTCGTCCATTTTTTTCTTTTTAATAATAATAATAAACTTACGTACGTACAACCAAAACCTAACCTTCCCAGTTCCCTTTTTTTTTTTTTCTTATGCTAAAATTCCCCGGAGTGTCCCTATGCTTCCACGTTTTATATAATTGCAAAATCACCTTTACAGTTGCGCTGCTTATACCGTTTTCTAATCCTACTATCACGCTCCCTCCCGCTTCTTTTTACTAGCTATCACTTCTGTCACTCATACACGACTCTGGCCACACCGCTTAAAACGTCCAGTCATGACTCACATCGGTCCTGCCATTCAAAACGTTTAGTTTCGTTCCACGTTGACGCGCCATTTCTACCTAAGCCTCTTTTGCGTCGTCTTGTAATTTTTTATAAACATCATTTATATAAAATCAATAAAATATTTAATGTTTATAATAACGACTCGATCAGAACTTTGTACCTCCCTCTTACACAAAATCCTATCACGGGGCTGTCGGTACCTCGGGTAGAGTGGTCAATATCATTTGCAAACATTTGCCAATAACATTAATACTCGTTTACTAGATTACACATTAGCCAATCAAACTTTTTATTTATTTAAAGGAAAAAATCCAATGGGCGCCAGCCGACCTTTGTCGACAAGTCTGCTTGACCAATATGATCTAGTACCCGCTCCCGCTAGCTCAGCTACAATAATCAATAAAATATATACTCCGCCTACCTAAAAAATCAATTTACGAATCTTTCTCTGCGCTAATTTTCTCGCTTTCCCTTTTTTTTTTTTAAATTTAATTTAAGTAATCACTAACCCATTAAGTCTCCATTTACGCTATTTCACTTCGTTTGGTCTTATAATATAATTAATTACACTTTTGTTCAAGTTTAGATAATATTTAATACAACCAAAATATCATATTATACATACATTTAGAAAATAATTATACGCACACAAATATATTTGAAATCATAATAAAATCCCTGGGTAATGGAGCTAAAGACAATTAGTAATTATTGTTCGTAACATAAAGTTCAGAGTTTATTATTCCATATATTATTACGGCTTTTAATTAGTGAATTAAAAATGAAATAAATATTACCTAGCTTTCTCCTTTATGCATAGTTCCGAGCGTAGCTTCTGATAGTATTTCCTTCGGTCAGTTAGCGCTAACTCTTTGCGATCCTTTTCCCGATGTCGTTGGGATCCTGTGGGCTTCACCGTGGACACTCCGTTTCCTTCTTGTTTTACGCGACCATGATCGACATTCGAACTGTCTGCTGTTGGTATTGCAGGGAAGGATTCGGCCGGCTGTTCACACGATGGGTTTAACAATGCAGCATTATGTTTTATTTAACTTTAGACGTATATTAATAATATGACTATGAAATTAAGAATAAATCACCGAACCGAATCAGAATCAAATTTTAATCACAATATCAAATTCAATCTAATAATTCAATAATCTAATAATACAATAGAAAATTCGCCCCTTTTATATTTTACGGTCCTTATCTTGCGGATTCAATCTACATTCTGAATTTCTGCTATTGGACAATTATTTCTTTTCTTTCGACTCTCTACACAGTTTCATTGGTCATTCTTTAGATGATTGCAAATTTCAATTTCTTTGTTAGAGTTATTTCACTAACTAGCCGTTTAATGGAAATTTCTCATGTTTGTCATTAGCTCCCATTGTTCACTACATTCCTTTGGTTATATATATTTTTTTTTATTATAAGACAAAACGAACTCCACCTTGCTTTTTTTTTCTTTTTTTAAAAGCAATCTTAAATCAAATTTCAATTAAATCAAATTTTTAGTTAAATCAAGTTTTAATTCTTTAGGTTTTATTTAAATGTGATTCAAAAATTATATCTTATAAAACTGTCTAATTTATGCTTTTAACGATAAACCCTTCTATGAGAAAAAAAATTCTTTTTATTCTTATTTTACCCTACAAGACCTTTTATTTTTATTAAATATTTAAACAAATCTTTTATCAATTTATATTTCTCCCAAAATTATGTGTAACTCCGAAGAAAGCACACTCCTTCCTGATGTATCTCGGTACAATATATATATATATATATATATATATATATATATATATATATTGCCATTACAATTTAGTCACTAGCTAAATTTATAGTAATGTGCATGTAAGAAAATGTAAAACCAAAATCATCATCACATTTTTATATAACAATAAATGAAGCTGAAGGGCATCCAAGTTTAAACCCTACAAGATCCAGTTTTAAATGCTTTAGTCAGAAAGAGAGTGGGTCAACAATTATATTCTTTATTTGTTTGTGTGTTGATAGAAAGGTAATACACACATTTAAACTATTCAATTTTAATTTTTCTGTTAAAAAGCAAAGCTATAATGCATATGTATAGGCAGTGTGTGTTATAAAAGCTATTTAGTTAGTCACTTTTAAAATTTCAGATATTTAACTTTCTTTAAAACTAACCTATGCTTGATCAATTTTGATATTTTATTCTGTTTCTATTTTTGCTTTTCTATAATTGTAATTGGGATTTAAAAGTTAAGGATTTAATTTTAAATATTAGGGTTATAATTACTAAGCTAGCAATTATAATATTTAATGTCAGTTTATGAATGATTTGAATGATAAAGTATGTGTGTACATTACATACAGAAATTTACATTTATTAAATATTGAAAGAAAAAGAAGGGTTAAATCTGTCAAATTATTTTTTTTACAATTTTATGTTAAGAGAGGAAATCTGTTGAATCAGATATCTATTTTTGTAGCAATTTTGTTTTTGGGAACTCTAATTATGAAATTGCCTTATCTTAAGATTAAAGGAAAGAAACTCCAATTTTAGATATTACAGATATACATGAAAAAGAATTAAGTCTATTTTTTTAAGACACAAGTGTCTGAAAACCAGGTGTGTGATTTTATTGGGTTGGTCAAAAATAGCAATTCACACTATCACTCTAATTGGGTGAGTTGACTCAAAAATCAGATATAAAAGCAGTCTGGAAAATCAGTTGAGTGATTAGATTAGATTATTGTTATTATAATATATTGTGAGAGAGACTTTTTAAAAATTATTGAAACTAAAGCAGACAAACATTTTAGTTCTGCTAGATAGTTTTTTTTTAAATCATTTTTTATGAAGTTTTGAATGTTGAAAATATAAAAAATGACAGGGTAGAAAAATTATATATGTGTCCCATCAAGACCTGACCTTCGTGGAGCTGCAGATCATATAGGAAAGAAAAGATGTCTTGTCTGAAAATAATATTCTACACCTTTCAACTGACCAGAGAAATAAGATGTTTTTAAATAGAAAGAAGAAAACATTCACCTGCATTCGAAGATCAGAAAGATGAATTAATCTACTGATAAATATTAATCATCAAGTTCAATTAATTGTTCCAGCAACTAAGTTTAAAACCTGGGAAATTTATAAATGTGAAAACAACTGCTGCATTTCATCCACTAAAAGAATCATGCTTGACAGGAAGAGAAGAAAAATTAATATAAAGATTTCCAAATTGTCCACTAAAGCAAATAACCTCAATAGGATCATCATCATCAAATAATTATACACTTTAAGAAAGAGATTGTTCCAAAGAAACACAGAAATTGTTGCTGCCAAAGATAGACATTAAACAAGAGAAAATTGACTCATTAGAAGTCGCTACAAAGAACTGGTAGTATAAAAAATTTTTTTGATATATTTTCTTTATGATATCAGAGTCTTAATAAACTTTTAGCAATAAAGTGGTATATTTTATTTAAAGAACTTTTAAAGACTATTCAGATCGATTAAAACAAGAATGTCTTACTAATAATAACTTTGAGCTTCATAAATGATCTTGAATGTATCAAAATTATTTGTTTATTAATTTACAGTTATGAAATATTAATGTGTAAAATAATTTTTTGTATTATTATTTTGGTTTTAAATAATATTTTGTTATTATGGGATAAAACACGCACATACATAATGGTATTTTTATATGTGTATAATTGCGAGTGAATGCGAAGTAATAAGTAGTATTAAAATATTAGATTATTTTGTTTCAAGTTAAAGTATAGCATTTCAGAGGTAGAAGAGAGGGGGAAAAAATAATTAAAACTTGTTTCTAAAACTTGCTCTTTCCAATTTTACTAACATTTATTTTGTCATTCTACTTACATGTTAGATTTATAAAGTATGTGTGCCAATGAGTGGAGATTTTGTTTTATGAAATACTTTTCTTATGGATGGAACATTTTAATAAATTGGTTACCCCAATTTAATACAATATACTTTTGAAATACATTTACGGAAAAGGGGGAAGAATTTAAAATTTAATGTTATGATTTTGAAACAGTCTATTATGATTATTGTTGTTATTGTTAATATAAATTTTCATGTAAATATAGAAATTTTTATGTATATGTTAGAAATGCAGTAATAAATATTAGTTCATGTTATTAAACGAGGCATATATATTTCATTAAGAGTAGTCTTTATCAAGTGTGATCATTCATCATCAATGGTTGAATATTAGTGGTTTAAGATATGATTAAATATGCTAAGATTAACAATAATTATTAATTTCTGAATTTAAATTTTATGTTTAGGCTTAGTCCTAAAGCTGTGGTTGAAACCATTGTCATTATCGTCATTATCACGTTTTAATTAATGAGCTGTTTAAATGTTCAAAGGCCATAAATAAATATTGATTTCATAATATTTAGTGATTTCTTAGTAATATTATAACCACCGTTCCATCATCTATTTCATGCAAGGATGAGTGAATTGCCATCCTAAATTAATAATATAATCTGAGCTAGTAAAACTTAGAAAGATATTGAAACACATTTGTTATGCTAAGATCTAAGAAATGATTTATGTCTAATGAATTTCACTTTAGTTTAAAAATGTTTTATGCTTACTTAGATATTAGTGTATACAGTGATATGGCTCTAAAAAGCAAAATCTTCCATGTTTATTAGAAATAAAGTACCAGAAAGAGATTCAAACCTGGTACATGTGAAAAGGTTATTAGATATAACTGTGTCTAGATTCAAATAATCTAGTGGCGCCCTGCTAGACCATATTCACTTGGTATTTGTTTGGAAATGCACTTAACATCAAACCAAGAAATGAAAGTGGATAAAATCTACTGTCTGTATACCTGAGAAGATATTTTATTGAGTTACTAGTGTGCTCACCTCATGTGATTTCCATATACCTGAGTTATAATAGTTGTTATTAATAATTTGTTTATAATTATTGATATGGTGATATCTTGAGGAATCTAATTATAGAAGTATGTTTCATTTAATCCAATGACCCTTAATAGGATTGATAACTCAGTCTGATCTTTTTGTTTAATAGCCACTACTCAGGTATTTTTCTCATAATTTAATTTAAGCTACAATGCTTTTCCTTTATTAAGCTAAATATTTATATTTGAACTGTTTCTTAATTATTTAATACATTTGGACCTTTTGAACTCCTTTAAATTAGGTTACAATATATATATATATATATATATATATATATATATATATATATATATATATAACTTTATTTATTTTATATATATATATATATATATATATATATATATATATAAAATCAATAAAGCAAGTTATATATAATGTGGCATTGCTTTTATAAGCTTGTATTTACAAAAATGTAATAGAGAGCATACCAATAGCTCAAACAAGCTCTTAATTTATAAGTATATATATACATGTGGGGGGAGTATATATATGTACATGAACATAAAATAAAGTATTAATCGTAATAATAAAGCTCACAAATAATTACTATAAAATACAGAAATACTTTCAGCTATTTCAATAACCATTTTCAACTAGAAACCTTTTTTTGTAAAGATTTCCAGGCAAATGTGGTTGTCAAGTGTTGGTGGCCTAGTGATTAGCATAGCTGCCTTCCAACAGCTGGCCTGGGTTCACTTCCTGGTCAATGCATTTCACACATGAAAACAAAAAAGAGTGGTTATGAAAATAATTGTAAGTACTTCTGCATTTTATAATAGTTATTTGTAAGATTTATTACTACAACCAATAATTTATTGTTTTATTGTTACTAAATAATTATCTATAAAAGATATATACATGCATGCAAGGGTATGTGTGTGAATGTGTGTGCCAAAATGTTTTATATGCAAGCTAAAAATACAAGTATATAGAAAAAGAATGTGAGAGAATGAGAATATATAATAACTTTATTCTAAAAAATGTCATACTCTATACTATAGTAAAAAATATTAAACATTCACATACAATATTTAAAAAATTAAACCATTTTTCCAATGGAAAATGTTTTCAAAATATCTGAAAGATTCACAAGTAAAATTATGCACTTTCTTTGCTTGAAAATGTTCACAAATTAATAAGTAATCAAATCAGATTCAAAAATCTGTAATCTTTTTATGGCAAATTTTAAACCAATAGTAAGTTTCTGAGTAACATATACACAATCATAATATTAACTCTTTTTTTAAGTAAATATATATCAGTATTGTAAATAAACTGTTTGGACTATTAAAAAAATCTGATTCAAACATCTTTCAAACTTCTCTAAGGCTGTAATTAATCTCTTCAGAATATTATTAAGTAAAATACTGCATTGTGATTATTCAAATAATAAAAAGTTTCATTACCATATTTAATAATCAGAAAAAGATAATCAGTATAATAGGTTTCTCTAGACAATCACATATTCACAAACGCTTATAATAGTGGATAAAAATGTTTATCTGATATATATTATACCTTTCAGTTAGGAATGTTTTGCCATATACATTAGCTTGTAAAATAATAACTTTGTTTTAATAAAGACTTCACTGCTTAGAATTATATTGAATTCTACAATGATTTATTGCATACTGACATTCTTGTTTTTTATACGAATTTTCGGGGATATAACTCTATTATATTATAAATGTTTTCTTAATATGTTGTGAGGATGTTAGCTATTTTACTGTGCTTGTTTGAAAAATCTCATGCTGGTAATTTTATAATTATTTTTATGCCATTGTGTTTATTAAAAATACTTATTTTTTATTACATTTTTAATTTTTTAATAAATATTATTAAAAACATAACTTCAAAATGTAAATAATCTTAAACTAACACATCAACTTTGCAAATAAATAAAACATAATAATTAACAGGAAAAAATCATCAAAACAAAAATGTATTTAAACAAAAAATTATTCTGAATAAGACAAATTACTGTAAAAATATATTGAAATAAAATGTATATATATATATGATAAACAAAACAAGTTATAAATTCCATAACTTGCTTATAGCTTGTATTTTATGATCACTAGATGGAGCTTTATCAATAGCCCACTATCAAGCTTTGTTTACATTAAATGCTGAGAGAGATATAATTCAATATCTCTTTCAAATTGTCTCCAACCTTTAAACCATGGTTTCGAGCTAGTTGGCTCACATCAGTAAAGGGTAAGAAGACTAGAAACTAGATCTAAACACCAACTCTATAATCAGCATTTATGAAACACATTTCTATCAGCTTGAAAGCATGAATTTTTCAGATACATAAATATCTTCAAATCCAGTCAACCAAACTAGATACCTATATGGGTCTGAATTCAGTTCAGTTTCACCATATAGTAAAAGCCTCTGCAATCTATATCATTGCAAAAACCTTCAAGGGTACATTTATGATAAAACAAAACAAGTTATAAATTTTGTAACTTGCTATAACTTGCATTTTATGATCACTAGATGGAGCTTTACCAATAGCCCACTATCAAGCTTTATTTACATAAACACTATCTATCTATCAATCCAGCTATCTATCTATCTCAGCATTTATGTAAACAAAGCTTGATGTGATGTGCTGTATTGTGGCTTCTCCTTAAACAAAGTCAAGAATATCTCAGCATAAGCTATAAGCAAGTTACAAAATTTATAATTTGTTTTGTTTATCATAAATGTACCCTTGAAGGTTTTTGAAATGATATAGATTGCAGAGGCTTTTTACTAACTGAACTGAATTCAGACCCATATAAGTATCTAGTTTGGTTGATTGGATTTGAAGATATTTATGTATCTGAAAAACTCACGCTTTCAAGCTGATAGAAAGTGTTTCGTAAATGCTTCTTATAGAGTTGGTGTTTAGATCTAGTTTTTAGTCTTCCTACCCTTTACTGACATGACCAACTAGCTTGAAACCATAGTTTAAAGGTTGAAGACAATTTGAAAGAGATATTGATCTCTCTCAGCATTTATGTAAACAAAGCTTTATAGGGTGCTAGTGGTAAAGCTCCATCTAGTGATCATAAAATGCAAGCTATAAGCAAGTTATGAAATTTATAACTTGTTTTGTTTATTATAAATATACTCTTGAAAGTTTTTGCAATGATATAGATTGCAGAGGCTTTTACTATATGGTGAAACTGAACTGAATTCGGACCCATATAGCTATCTAGTTTGTTTGACTGGATTTGAAGATATTTATGTATCTGAAAAACTCATGCTTTCAAGCTAATTGAAACATGTTTCATAAATGCTGATTATAGAGTTGGTGTTTAGATCTAGTTTCTAGTCTTCCTACCCTTTACTCATGTGAGCCAACTAGCTTGAAACCATGGTTTAAAGGTTGGAGACAATTTGAAAGAGATATTGAATTCTATCTCTCTCAGCATTTATGTAAACTAAGCTTGATAGTGGGCTATTGGTAAAGCTCCATCTAGTGATCATATATATATAAAAGATATTTTTTATATTAAAATTTACTTTGTTATTATAAAAAAACAATAAAAAATAGTAGTATTCTAGATAATGGATATTTCTTGTTTGATAACAAGAATTTCATGTTTGATATTAGTAAATTTTATATTCACTATATATTTAAATATATATATATATATTGAAATGGTCAGTTTCATCCATCTGCCTGTTTCACTTATTTGACCCACACATCTATCCATATGCCAGGTTTAAACCCTCCCAGAGTACCCATTCAAATAACATTAAATTATTATATATGCAGAATCATATATATATATATATATGCGAGTGATATGTCTGTAATTTAATTGTATATGTATAGTTTACAGATATGTATCCATTTTATAAATATTTCTAGTTTAAGAAATATTTTAGTTAAATTATTTAGCAACTTTATTGTTGTATTATTGAAATCGCATACATATATTTCCTGTTATTCTGCATATATTCTGCCACTTATGATTATAAAATGAGTCTTCTACTAGTTACAAAAGTAACTAACATTTGATTTTGTAAACAGATTTTAATGTAGGTCATGCATTTGGTCCTAAAAATAGTCCTAAAATAGCGTGGATGTTATTTGGTAAACATAAAATGTTAACAACAAAATAGGCAGGAAAACAGAATCCAAATGACTTTGTTATACCTAAAATTGTTTTTCTAAAATAAATAAATGAGTTTTTCTACCAGTTGTAATTATTAAATGTTTAGCTAAAATAATTAAATGGACTTTTCAGCACATTCCAGCTCGTAAAAATTAAGAGGTGGACGGAGTTTAAAAAGTATAAATACTTAAAGTTTTATTAACAAAAGAGATCATATATATATTAAGTGAACTGTAGGCCGAATCCATGTCAGTTTCACCTTAAAATGTTCGAGTAGTATGGTGACATATCACCTCTCGGCCCTTAGCCAGAGAATGGAGAACTTTGGTCCAATGAAACCTAATGTCATAACCAGCAAAAGTAGTCTGTGGAAAATCTTTATTAACTGTGCATCATTGTCGAAAGTGTCATCTTAATATCCTTCCAAGTGCTTCAAAACTATCTGCAATGGAAACAACTAAATGGTAAATTTTTCTCAGAGCTCTGTTTATAAACTGTGACTTTCGTTTCTTTCTTTTAAAAGCTAGCTATTCATTAAATCTGCTTTCCCAAACACCTTTACTAAAATGTACAAAGAAGATTGTTAAATGCTAAGTCTTGCCTGATTGTAAAATGCTAAATCTTGTCTGATTGTAAAACTTGAATTCTCTTTTAAAATGTAAAACTCCTAATAATCTATTTTAAATGTATAATTTTCTGCGGTCTTTTTATGCCTATTTTTAAATCTATTCAATTTATTCTATGATTTTATCATTTTAATATTATATGTATTTAATATGCCAAATGACTCGAAACTGTAAGTATTTATAAATATAATTTTAGCTTATCGATTTGCGAAGATAATTTCAAATCTTCGCTATAATAAATATTAAATAATTGAATTATTATTCTTCTTTATCACTCCCTATTTAGAGATCATATTACTATTTTACTGATTAAGTTTTGGGTATTAATATTACAATAATCAGTTATCTAGTTATTTTAAGTAGTTTGCTTAATTTTAGTTATGAATTATAACTATTTATATATATAACTTGTATATCATCGGAACTAGCCACAGAAATATTTTCAAAGCATATTTTAATGTTTTACTCGTAATTACCCCGGAAATATGCTTTATCCTCCTTAGATTTATATATGTTGAGACGCAGGTGATAATATTAAGCTAGGATACTAATTAATTTAGTCCCTTAATAGTATATTTAAAATACTAAATTTGAGAACTGGATTGTATAGATATGCAAATAGACGCTATCTAAGTTTAAGGCACGGTAATATAATTTTACACATTTGCGTTATCTATATATTTATAAGTTGCAGATATGTCCTTACAAAGTACACAATGTATGCTTATCAGCTAGCTGCATGGTTCTTGATGATGTGCTAGCGGAGGTCACTCTCATCCACTTCAGTTCGGGTTCAAGCACACTTTTAGAACTAGGGCACAAGGACCTAGATGATTCATAATGCTTATCCAACTACCTGAACTACTAATGTTCTTATTCGTGGCAAGTTGAGCAGTCTTAGGGCAAACCGAGTCTTTGGAGACTGAAGCCCATGAATAATGACCCATTCGCACCTTTTTGCTTAATTAATATTTTAATATGTGCCATAGAGGATATAGGTAAACCTATCATAAACCAGTTTTCTCTCCTTTTATATTAAATACTTATCTAGCATTAGTGTACATCTTAATCTAGGTTAACACGCCAACTTGCATATCTCTGAGCCTAATTACATGCTCGAATTAATTTTATATAGATAGACGCCATAGGAGCGCTATTATAGTTAGGTATATAACTTTGGCTATAAAGTTCCGCATGATCTGGCAGACTACAAAAGAGCTAGAAATTTGGCATATTAATTAATATAGGCATGAAATTCCAATACCGCACTACACATTATTAAATGCTTATAATGAGACATGTAACATTGATCTCAGCAGTTATTTAATGCCTGCGAGCATTATATCTCACATTCCCATCATATAATTTGGTATGTTTTGATTTATTATTTGTTGTTGTTTTATTAAAGTAATAATATTTAAAATCATAACTCGTTTGCATATTTTATTGTCCGTGAATTCATTTTATCCAACTCTATATTTAATTTGCACATACACCATTTCATATATATGTAGATCAGTCTGTTAAGTTCTATAATTAATTACTTAGCCATATGTGTATATGTCTGACCAGATCAGTGATAAACTAGTTAATTTATGAGTCTTTTGTTCCACCGGGAGTGACTGCTGGACCGAGAGTAAATTGATTGTCTGTGTACATTGAGGAATGTCATCCATAGGGTATTAAATCATTGAGCAGAGGTGAAAGGATTGGATGTTGGTCGGATTCTGGATCACAGCATCCATATTCGATCAGCTTTAGTGTATTTTGCCCATGTTTTAGATTTTGTTACATGGAGGGACAATTCTTACCATTACAATATATTCCAATAAAAATTGCATGAAAATATTATAAACTTATTAAGAATGAAATTTTTAGTTTAATGTTATATAAATTGAAATAAATAAATAAACATAAAGATATGCTTTTTTATTTTTCTAATTTCAACAAAAGCTGAACTTATGTAAAGTGCAAAGATACTGAGTATCTTCTTATTGAAGAATAATGCCACAAATTAACATTTTACTTAAGAGGCTGATCTCTATATACTTTAGTTAGGATAAAAATCATTCAATTAACACTTTAGTTCAAATTTTACCATCAGATGTATGTATTCCCATTAAATAAATATAAACAATACTCCCCATACAGTAGGGCCACCCTGTGCCAAACAGAGTAATATAGAGATGGTGATCATGTGATGTAAATAAATATAACAAATATTTATAATTAAATTATTTTGAACCTGATTGCTGTGACAATACAACTTCCATTGGTCATTGGGAAAACTCTAAGCTTGTGGTCATGTGCTTTTGAACAGCATATATAATAAATTAATGACTAATTATTTACTTTATTTTAATGAAAAAAATTACTCCTCATTAAATTTTTCTTTTCCTTTTTGTAAAAAAATTAATTAAGAATTTAAAATTAATAAAAATAGTAATCTTAAAAACAAGATTTTAATTTTTCAATAAAAAAGAAAAATAATGATAAAAATAAATAATTAAAACTTATTATTTTATTTTAGCCTTCAGGCTAAAACATGTACTTTAGTAAAAAAATATCCACTGCTAATTTTTTATCGATAAAACTAATTTTAGTAAAGAATATGTTCAATTAATAATTTTTTTGTTTGAAATATTAAAATTCCACTTACAATTACAAAGAAATACCAGTAAATAATGGTAATGTTTTTCACAAAGGAAATTTGTTATTTAATATTAGTCTCTTCTTGTTCAATGTTAGTAATTTTTTATTTGACTAACGTTTTCTTCAAAAACAAATATATACAAATAAAAGTTAGATGTAAACATCAGAAATAAATATCTTATATTCCAAAAATAAATAAATAAATAAAATATGAAGCTGCATTTTCTTATTTCATAAATATTGAAATTCTATTTAAAAAATTGAATACCTGTTTGTAAAGATGAAACATTTTTCTTCTTGATTTGACTTTTGACTAATATGTTGTAACATTTGTGTACTTTAGTTAGAAACAAAATTAATCAAATCACATTTCACTCCTAGTTTTCATAATCAATTGAATGCAAACCAGAAAATGCTTGCAACAAATAGATCCATTTAAATAATTTTATTCTTCCCTGCAGTATCAATGCCATTCTCTCATGATCATTGGTCTTAAGATTAGATTATCTCTGTATTAAATTTATTACATAGCATTTAAAGTAACTATTTTAATTTTTAAGATTATAAGATATTATTAATTAACACATTACATGCTAAAATTAATTCTTTGTACAGATGCATATATGCAAATAAGCAAAAACACATTTGCCTAAATAGATATATAGATAGATACAAACATACATATATACATTCATAGATAGATAGATAGATAGATAGATAGATAGATAGATAGATAGATAGATAGATAGATAGATAGATAGGTAGGTAGGTAGGTAGGTAGGTAGGTAGGTAGGTAGGTAGGTAGGTAGGTAGGTAGGTAGGTAGGTAGGTAGGTAGGTAGGTAGGTAGGTAGGTAGGTAGATAGATAGATAGATAGATAGATAGATAGATAGATAGATAGATAGATAGATAGATAGATAGATAGATAGATAGATAGATAGATAGATAGATAGATAGATAGATAGATAGATAGATAGATAGATAGATAGATAGATAGATAGATAGACAGATAGACAGACAGACTGACAAACAGACTGACAGATAGATAGATAGATAGATAGATAGATAGATAGATAGATAGATAGATAGATAGATAGATAGATAGATAGATAGATAGATAGATAGATAGATAGATAGATAGAAAGATAGATAGATAGATAGATAGATAGATAGATAGATAGATAGATAGATAGATAGATAGATAGATAGATAGATAGATAGATAGATAGATAGATAGATAGATAGATAGATAGATAGATAGATAGATAGATAGATAGATAGATAGATAGATAGATAGATAGATAGATAGATAGATAGATAGATAGATAGATAGATAGATAGATAGATAGATAGATAGATAGATAGATAGATAGATAGATAGATAGATATACAGACAGACAGACAGACTGTTATAGTTATTTTTAACATTTTAATGCTACAATGTTTCTTTTCTCTCCAGACAAAGGAAATGGAAAAATTAATTCTTATATTTGCTTTACTGTCCTTATTTTGGATTTCAAAATGTGAACACCCGTAAGATTTTTTAATTGTACTTTAGTTTGTAAGAGCTATAGTTTTTAAATTATATCATCCATCTAATTTTAAAATGCAAGTATAATATATATATATATAGAGAGAGAGAGAGAAATTTAAACCATCTTCTTTGAACCATGTGGAAATCCATCTTTATTTATGGTCTAATATGTTTATATATACGAGAGTCAAAAACTATCCACACTTCAGTTGTTTTAAAACTTCTGTTAGTCATTAAATGTTGTAGTTTTGAAATTTTATCACCACTTCAGTTATATTAAAATTTCCCTTGAACAGACTATCTTGCTAGCATGTTCCTTATAAAATCACTGTCTCCCAGATAACTGATGTGCAATTTTGTACATGTTATGGGAACTCAAATATGTCTGTGATGTAATAAACAATATTGTGTCCCATTTATGAATATCCTGGAAGATTAACAGCATTTAGTAATTTTTTTTTGGTCTGAGTCACATCTGTTGCCAATATTTATTAAAGACTTTGGGCATGGTTATGGAGAGAAAATGTTTGCTCATGAAGTGTTATGCATAGATAGATATAGAAGTTCAAGGAAACTCACACATGTCTTAGCCATGAAATAAAAGCCAAATACCCATCCATTTTCATGACTATTAATAACATCAAATATGTACAGGAGTTGGTTGTTTTAGATAGATGAGTAACAGTGGATTATGACCCAAATAATTTGAAAATCAGACATGGAACTGTCTATGCAATAATGCATAATACTGACTTTGGTTTCAATAAGTTTATGTGAGCTGGTTACCAAAACAATTCACAGTAGAAAATATACAGAAGATTTTGGACATTTGCAAACAAAATTTGAGCTGAAAACGTAAAGAAGTTAAAAGTTTCTTAAAAAGTATCATTTATTGTTTATGAGATATGGCTTCATTACTATGAACCTGAGAGTAAATGACACAATATAGAATGGAAATATTCTCAATTGCTGAACAGAATATGTTCAAAAGTTAAAGAGTAGCTGGGAAATTGATGCTTACAATTTTCTAAGATTATTGAGGGAGTGTATAAGGTTCAACAATTAACTATGCTTGTTACATTGAAATGCTCATTGAAAAGCTCTAGACTAAAATTTGGACAATAGATAGGGGATTATTATTCAAGCAGTAGAGTTGTTTCATAACAAATGCAAATCTTCATACCACTAGCAACATAGAGCTTATAAGAATGAACATTTACAACTGATGAAGAAATAAAGACATATGTGTCTCTGCTCTGAGGGAATATGAAAATTTTATTGGCAGATGAGCAAAGTAAATTTAAATGCAAGGAGATTGTGATAAAATTGATTAATATAAATTCTATAGTGAGACAGGATAATTTTTGATTGTCAATGACGAACTCTCATATATTAAGCATGAAATCCTTTCCATTGCCATGACTATCAAATGCAATGAGTCAAGCTATAAGGTTACCAATACTGATCTAAATTTCATGCTAATTTGTGTTACTGTCTGTTTAAACATATATATAAGAGCTTGAAAATCAGATGAAAATGATTTCATTTTTGTTCATTCAGTGTAATAGCATTGACACTGAAGTTTGTTGCATTAAATGAAATAGTTCCATACAGTGCCATTCTAGATATTAATGTAAAATAATACTCATACACAAGTTTACTATACTTTCAAAGTTTAATGTCATATTCATGGTTACAGACAGACAATGAATACTACATGAAAACATCACAAGTGTACTCAGTACAATAATGTTATTAAAGATTGTATATATATATATATATATATATATATATATATATATACTCTATCTTTATTGCTAAAAGAAGGTTGCCTTGACAACAGTTTTAGATTGTTGATTGTTATCTATATTGGGCTTGTCTAAATGTTGATTGTTTTCTAATGATTATATATAGATATGTAATGAAATATATTCTACCAGACCGTCGACAATTTTATCAAATATTATGGTAACAAATCATTGGTACAAAACAATATTTATTTCTTTGCTGACAAAACAGACAAAACTCTCTAAACGTATTGCCACTCAGTGCAAGCCTGAGTAATCAGTGGATCCCAGAAGGCTTGTGCATAAAATCCCCATCTACTGCCTACTCATCCAATGCACCCATACTGAGTGGCAATACATATAGAGAGTTTTGCTTGTTTTAATAACAATTATAAGCAAGCATAAAAAATGGTGATCATGTGACCTGAACCAGGATTTCACATGGTGTATCTTTGTCAAGGCATGACTATAGTGAATATTGTTTTAATATATACACAAGGTTTCAAGTTGTATTATTCTCTCTTCTTCAGGTGCTACTGGTCTGACTAGTGACAGTTCTAGCAGAAGATTCAAACCTGCACTTTTAGATTCTTGGATATTGAATTTTAAAATAATGCTGAACATTATCTTAAAGTTCATATTCAAGAATCTAAGGCTCCAGGTTCAATTCCCATGTGAGTACCATCATTTGTTAGACCAGCAACACCTGAAGAAGAAACGAGAATAATATTTTTCGAAACATTGTGCATATACTAACCTGTGTGCTATTACTAATATGTGAGCGTAATTGGAAGATGGTTTATTCCCTAAATTTTTAATCATGGTGATAAATCAGACACCAGTACTTTATATGAGTGAGAAATTAAAGTATAATAACATTTTAAATCTTTTCACTGTAAACAAATCTTTCTCATAAAGAGTATGTATAATAATTAGATTTTTATGGACTAATAGATATAAATATTAAATGGTTTTAATGTGATTTTCTATGTAATAGCGAACAGACACATAAAACTGAAATAGCTACCTGAAAATTCATTATCCAGCAAAGTACATTATTTACCGGATCTCTATAAAACAAAACATAATTAATTTTACTTTTTAATTTCATTTATAGTGAAAATTTTTATAGCAATGTTATATATGTGAGTAAAAATCTACAACTTTTCATAAATATAAAACCTTTCTTATAAAGAGGATATTTAATAATAAAAATATTTTGATGTTCTAATATGGGTAAATATTGAATTCTTTTAATGCATTTTTAATTGAAGTGAGGAGGAAATAATCTTTAAAGTGGTTCTGATTTGAAAATCAAACAAAATAAAACATTGTTAGATTGGACGGGTTTTAGTTAGTTATTTTGAGTTTTTAATTGACTGATTATTTAGTTACAGTATAGTTGAATTCAAAATAAAAATTAAAAAAAAAAACAGAAATTTAAAAAAAGCTTTCAATATAAGCATTAAAATTGTTAATTATTATATATTTTTAGCAGTAAAAAACTCTCTTTACAGTAGTGCCACCTAGTGCAAGCCTTAGTAATCAATGGATGCAGGAAGGTTTAACAGCTTATGTAAGCATAGGAAGTTGTTTGCTATGTGATGTTTTGATGGTTTTATATCATTTCTGCTTGTGGGATGATGGTGATTGTGGTTTTTGAAAAACCAAGAACACCAAAATATATAGATGCTGAACAGGGTTCAAATCTACATAACTATACAAGCGAATAACCTTGGATTGAAAACATTCGAGTGTTTTCATTTTGAGCTACTAGCTTTATAGTCAACTAAATAGGTAAAAGGTACCTATTGGAGGATTCCTAGATCTGGGTGCAATGCTCTCAGATCCAAACTTCCTCACTGTTGAAAATCACAACTATAAACTAGACTCAGGGTATTAGATGAATATATGGATTTTATCCACAAAGTTTTCTGAATTCACTGATTACTAAGGCTTGCACTAGGTGACACTCCTGTATGGAGAATTTTCTATTGCTGCTAACAGCTTGTGTAAGTATAGAAAATGGTGGTCATGTAATATTTTGGTGATATTACATATTTTTACGAGAATGTTTACTTGTGAAGGAATTAAAATGTGCTTAAACTTTTCACACATACAAATTATTTTTGATCTATTTCCCCCCATATAAAATTTGGAAATAAGTTAATCATGTTTATATTTTTGATTTATACGGAATCAAAAAAAGTATAATACTATTGTTTACTGATGTGGTTTTTGTTCCCTTTTTAGATTTTTAATTAATTGTTTGTTTGATTACACAATATATTAATTCAAAATAAGCATTACATTGATGATCTAATTAGAAACTCTTAATATTTGCATATTATTTTACATGAATAAAGCATGATAAACAGAGCAACCAAAATGCAAAAAAACATTAATTATAAACAACAATTTGCCAAGTGCTTTTGGTACTGTATACCAGAATCATGATGACATATTGGTACTGAACAGTTAATATTCTAGTGCATGCTCAACACTAGTGTTATGCTGATTGATAACATTTTTAGACTTCGCAATAAACCAAGCCTCTTTCAACTTCCTTTTCTGATCATTTGACTCGTTACACACAGTAGTAATATTTTGAGGATAAAACTCATGACCACAATTACTTTCATGATTTGAATAAGCAGAATTAATCTGTAAATCACTTTTAGATAATCATGTTAAAGCATTCCAAGTTTACATAATAAATTTATATGCAATTTTTAATAGACAGTTCCAATTAAGTTTTCACCCCCCCCCCCAGTTCTAACAGATTAATTAACAACATGAAAGATAAACTAACACTGGCTCAACACCTCAGGCCATTTACAATATTGCATGCACTCACACAAATTTGTAGATTTTCATATCATGGGGAAACTAAGCCAGTACTGGAAACCAGATTACTACAACACAGATATTCATACACCATGACACAGTCATATCCATCAAGCTATTCCATCTTTGCACTACACCAGAATCTGGCAGGACACTAGTGTGAACCGCATGAGATCAATCTGGTCTGCAAAGAGAGACACGATGTAAAAAAAGTGAAAGAGGCCTGCTTCATTGCTACAGATTGCAACGCTATCAATCGTAAAGACACATGTTTCTCGATATCAAAGAAATAGAGCAATTGACCTTTAACCTTGTATAATTTGCATATGATTACAGATAGTTACTTCACTCTGAGCTATTAATGTGAGAGCACACCTCTCGAACGTGCCAGTAAACAAGAATACATAATTAACATTAACAGACTAAATATAGTAGATTCTTCTAAATAATAAACATCAATTTTTGTGGTCTATTTTTTACTGCAATTATCAATTAATAAAATCTTGGAGCTTACAGATCTATGACCACTCCAATAATCTGCTGTGGAGAATAGTAATATGTCGACTGAGCCATGAGAGCACACCTCTCGAACGTGCCAGTAAACAAGAATACATAATTAACATTAACAGACAACAACATATATAAATAGTATTAAGACAATTTATTAACAATTAAACAATTACTAATCAAAACTTCAATATACATATAGTCTGCACTTGTGGAGCATAACTCATAAAGTTAAATAATGAGTAATAGATTAAATATTCCTACAGTTAAGGTAAACATGATGTAGTTTACCTACTGCACAGCCTGTAGTCCTCAACGACCCTCTTGAGGCATTTCAAAATAATATAAGACCAGAATTGTCTGCTAAAAGTCCTAATCGGCTTGATTACCTACAGGAACAGAGATCCTGGGAATGAAGTCCACTGATTACAATCTTCACTGCAACTTCAAATCACCACAGCAGGCAGCAACCAAAAAGAGCCCACAGTCCTTTGTCTCTACCTTTTTATATTTCCTCTCTTCTTTTGTTTTCTTACCTTTTCTGGAGTAATTTGACTTTTAATTAGTTCCGCTTTTACAATTTAATTATTATTAGATTTAGAGTTTGTTGTTGTACAATGAAATTTCTCTTAATATTTTAATTAGGGTCTTGTGAAAGTCTGAGTTCAAACCCTCTATACATTATTTAAGAAAAAAATGAAATTTCATCTTCTATTTGATTGTCTTACTATATATTTTAATTATGCATACTAATTCCCCAATATTTATTTTAGGAATTCATTTATGTATAATCTAAGCTTTAAGATCTATATAATTAATTAATATATATGCACTATAGCTCAATTTCTTAAATATAAATGGAATATTTTACTGAATTACTTTTGTGTTTTGGCTCCTAACTATAATGTGATCTGTTAGATGCCTTTGTCTTGAGTGGGATGCAAACAAGATTTTTGGCAATTTTTTTCCTATCTCAGCAAAGTGTTTGCTAGCCAAAACACATGTTGTACAAGAATTCAATACTAAAAACCATTTGAATTTACAGCTCGAGTACTATTATTTCAATAAATGTGAATATCCCTAACTTAATGTACATTTAACAATAATCATTTAAATATCTATATAAACAGTTGGAGTCACCAAATGTATAAGTGTAATAAATTTTGGCCCTTTTACATATTTCAACAAAATAATAAATTTTAAGTACATTTTTCTAAAATCGTAATTTTTAATTTTTTTTTTTTTTTTTCTCATGTGTCATAGCACCAGCCGGGAAGTGAACCCGCTGACCTCTCGACCACCAATGCATGACTAATTATTATTTTTTTTACCTTTTTTTTTTTGTACCTTCGTTAATAAATTTTAATTGTTTATATATTTACGCTTTGTTATTTAGGGGACATTGCCATTTTGGTTCAGAAACAAAATGTTCTAACGGTCAAGCATGCTGCCCTAATAATCACTGTTATGCTTCTTCATGTGATAGGTAAGAATGCAGTTGACACACACATAGATATATAGTTAGATAAAAATAATATATATATTTTTAATGAAAAAAGCTCTCTCTATATACATATCATGTGTTAGTATAACAAGAATGTTCTATGGTTGATGTGTGAATGGCAAAGGATTACAAAAAAATAATTAAACTTTACCATAGGATTGAATTTTCAAAACTTTGTCAAAAACAATAACGTTTATCCCAACTTTTGTTATTTAAAGAGAAATAATGAAAAAGATTAAAATTTTCACAAGTACAAAAGTGATAAATATATTTTCAAAAAATTAAATTAACTGAAAAGTATAAGATGGTTTCTTTTTTAATTCATGTATTTGTTTATTATATATATATATATTGTAACACTCATATATATGTGTGTGTGTGTGTGTGTTACATGTAATTGTTTATAGTTTGTTGGGAAAAAAAGTATTAACTAAATAAAAGAGAAGAATTTTAGAAATAAAGTGTAAGTCATCTCTATATTTAAAACACAGTAATATAAACTAAAGTAGCATATAGATGGATAAGATAAAAACAAGGGGAAAAAATTAGTAGAATTTTATTAATTAAATTGCAAAGGTGGGGAAAATAAAAGTCTGGTGTAAGTTTTAAATTAAGATTCAGAACCAGCTCTTTTCCTTTTGTCTTTAATAATAAAATTCTAAGAAAGAATCAATGTTGTAGAAAGAAAAAGAAATAGGGTATAATGTCAAAACATAATATAAATTGAAAGAATTGTGATTGAAGTAAATGGAGATAAAGTGTAATTCAAAATTGGAAATAGAAAATTACAAGAATTAATAACAAGTAATCTTGGTAAATTATCTCTTGGGGAAAAATCCAATTAAATTGTGGATAATTCCTGGCTTGTAAGATAGTAGATTAATCTAAAAAAAGTTAAGATTAATCATTTAATTAAAAAAAAATAAAAGCAAAAATGAATAAAAGTGAACAATAGGAGGGAGTGTCGTCTATAAAAGTGGCAGGCTTGATAGTTTAGAAGTGGTTAGTTAAATCTTTTTTGTGTTCAAGTTAAAAGGGCATAAAATCCATCAATCAACAGAGGACAATTACTTAAAGAGTGCCTTGCTGTTTGTCCAGACTTTGAGTTTAGCAGAGTTATTTTTGATGTTTGCTATAGACAGAAAAGGAAGCCCTAGCTATTTAGTTCGGGTTTTCCAGAAATTTTGTCAATTCTTAATAGGATCCAAAGTGATTGTCATCACTGATCACAAGAACCTCAAGTTTTTTTAATCCTAGTTATTTGACAAACAGCCAGTTGATAAGATGGACTTTATTCCTGCAAGAGATCAACTATAGTATACAGTATTGTAATAGTGCATAAAATGTAGCAGTCAATACATTAAACCATCATCTGGCTTCCCCTCAGCAACAATGTTTGAATCGCAATAACTTCTTGCATTGAATCACTGGTAATAGTCAGATGCATTCAGTAGAAAATGGCCTTCAGCCTTTAAACTAAAGTCAAAAAAAGACTCTGACTGCTGGAAAATAATAAAATATGTGCTTAAATAGCCTGTGGAGAAAAATGGAAATAATCCTATGTGGAAGAATAAATTACCAACATTGATAAAGGTTATTACAGTAAACAAAGGAGGAAAGGATAAGCAAAAATGTATTGTAATACTTATGATCTGTTAATTAAGTACACCTGGGTCTCATTTTATGCGATAGATAGGTTCCTCAGAAAACACGTGCAAACAAAATTGTGCAAAAATAGATGTAACTTACATTGAAAAGGGGGGGATGCGGTTTGTGAGTTTTCAAAATTCGCATAAAAGCAAAGCACCAACGTAAAATTACTTTAAAATTCAGGCAAAAAAAAATAAGGAAATAAAATATGACTAATAAAAAATTTCAAATTTGAAAAAAATTGATACAAGACAAACTTTTTTTAACTATAATATTTAATTTTATTCAAAATAATATATTTTTATGCATAATTTACAGTACAGTAATTTACATTTTTTATACACGTTTTAATAATTATGATTTTCTGGTGACAACGTAATTAGTAATTAATCTTTGAGACGATGATTTTATTAATTGTTTACGAAGCTCGCGATATCCAGACATACAACCATTTAACTCTCGTTGGAATTTAAGAGCACATTAATGATTAGTGTCATTAATAAGAAAATAATAATTGATTACGTTCTTTTTTAAAAAGCAAAAACAGAATGTGATTTAAAATGCAAAATTAACACGCACAATGTTTGAACAAATTTACATTATAATCTTGTAAAATTTAATATGTGTATACATAAAATGTGGAAATCATGATTTTAATTTCATTATTGCATAAAATCTTACTATTATAAAGCACATTACTAAGATGAAAATCGAATTCCAATAATGTATTATTACTTTCAATATAACGTAAGTGCACGAAATTTATTATTTAAAGTAATAGCGCATTATCGGAAATCGACTTCCGGTGAAACACGAATTGCATAACCTCAAAATCATGTTAAATAAGTCCATGTAAAAAGAGACCCAGGTATATATTCATCCACTATATAGACATTATGGAGCTAGTAATAGTAAGGGTATTGTTAAGCAATTGGTTTTACTGGCCAGAGATGTATGCCAATATTATGCCTACAGTAAATGAATATGTTATATGTTTAAAAACAAAACCTCTTCACCTCATATATAGGGGCATTGGTGCCCATCAAATCTCAATGACAGAATAACTTGATAGCCATAGACAACTACTGACATTTTCCCCCATTTAAAAGAATGAGATATATCTGATAGTAGTCTATGATATATTTTCAAAACTAATTGCCACATACCCAGTGGCTCAGGGAAATGTCAGGAAAACTATTTGAGTGTTAGAACAATAGAATTTTGGTCCCATGGGAGTTCTGCAGAAAATTATCTCAGATCATGGAATTCCATTCATTTTAGAAAGATGGAAGAAATGGATAAAAAATAAATAAAACATGTCCTCACATCAATTAGAAATTCTCAGTCTAACCCATGTGAGCAAATTATGTAGGAATTAGAATGATTATTTAGGATTTATATAAATACTAATCACTGAGTATGGGTTAAACAAATCAGACAGATAGTTATCATGTTTAATTGGTCCATAAATGAATCCATTGAGTTTGAACCCATTTGGATTCATTTTGGAAAAATTGTACCATACCTTTTAAAAACCAAATTGTCCTATGTATACACTTCCTACTTGTTGTTGTTATTGTTGTTGTTGTTGTTGTTATTGTTGTTGTTGTTGTTGTTATTGTTGTTGTTGTTATTATTGTTATTATTATTATTATTATTATTATTATTATTATTATTGGATTATCTCAATTTACATACATATTGTAAAACAATATATATAATTATGAAACTGATTAATATAAATGTAATAAACTTTGAGTCATACATATTTAGACATGCTTTACAAGGTATAAAATAAGAAACTTTCCCATTTTTATTTTGCTTAATGCAGTTTCAGTGATGACCACCATAACTGTTGTAATTAAATTCAAAATCTGCTTTATAATGACTGTTAATAATATTTGAAAACATTTTAATTTACTTATTCCAATAAGTAGGCAGTTGTACACCATTCTCTCTTTTGTTCTTGGCATTTTTATTGTTAGCAAGGTATTATGTCTGATTCGTTTTTCATTTTTCAGTCATTTTGCTATGTGCAGATCAGATGCATGTTCTGAATTTTGCTTGGCTCTCTTGTATAACTATTTTTTGCTGCTATATTCTAGTTGCTATGGTAATTTGGGATTTATTAACATCCCACATCATTGCATTACATGGCATAAACAATTCCTAGTAGCTCTTCTTTCTTGATTTTGTTCTTAGATTTATTGAGAACTCTGTTTAGATTAGTTTGCACCCTAAAACCTACATTCAAATTCTGGCTACAGATTTTCCTTATTTAATTTCAATGTGAAAAATATATGGCATAGATATCAATGCTTGATATAGTTTATAATTGTCATAATCCATTTTGTTTTCAAATTAAAAATTTTAATCGTCTTTTGAAGGATTATTACAAGTATCGTAAGTTTAAGAAAGTCCTTCATATACCTATGATACTACATACACACTTTCTACTTGATTGGCTTCTGCATAAGTAGTAAATTTGAGTCAGAAAGGCTTTAAAGCCTGCAAGTGTAAAACAACATAAAGTATTAAAAATATAAACAATAATAAGCCTTGAGTATTTATGCTTTATATTCCCCATAATCAAAATAACATAAGAAAATCGGTAAGCAGAATTTTAATGTATGCTTTAGAGTGCCAACTAATCTAAATACACTGATCAATAAAGCAGAACTAATGCAAATTGTTTATATCATGTAATGCATTAAGAATTGATTACAACTAATAGTTGTAATCAATTCTGAACCAATATAACAAAAATATTGCAGCATAAATAATTATATAAGAGAGACAAGAAAAAATCAGTACATATGACTGTATTCATAGACTATGACAAAAAGTCAGGACATTGTTTTAATCTGCAAAAGATCAAACTAGTCTGCATATAGCAAAATGACTGGAAGAGAAAAATAAAAGAGGCATGGTATATTTCAAACAATAATATTTTCAATTGAAAATTTGATATTTACAGATAAACATACATTAACCAATCAGACAACAGATAAAGTAGGCATTTTATATAGAAAATACATTTAAAGTTTATATTAGTAATTTATTAAATACTTAAAACAATAATACTTGCTGTTAATAAAAATAATGCTTCTAAAGCCTAGAAAGACACAAACTCTAAATGATAAAAAAAAAAAACTTTTTTTTAAATAATCAAAAAACTAGCTTATTGAAATTTTATTAAGTTTAAATGTATTTGTTATACTCAATTAACTACTATGATGTATTTATGAAACAGAATTTATCCCATTTTATACATATAATTTGCATATTTCAGTGCTTTTTGCAAGAATAATCGATGTGATGATGCGGACCAAACTTGTTGCAAGGATAATATTTGCAGAGATCAATGCTGAAAGAAATAGGTATGTGTTTATATCTATCAATATGTCTTTTCCTTTTTTATCTGTTTATCTGCATGTTTCTTTCTCTCCTTGTATGTCTGCATGAGTGATTGTTGCTTTCATCTATTTTCCCTTCTCTTTATATGTAGAGCAATAGTGTTTATTAAAATAAAAGTAAAATTCCAGCATTTCAAGATAATACTTGATCGTAACTGGGTAAAATAGTAATCACATGCTTGTTGCAGAAACAATACTTGTGTATGTTTGTTGAATAGTTTGGCTTAAACTTGGGTTGTTCTTTTTCATTTGTGTGAAGAAACTCTTCCACAAGGATAGTAATTTTATTGTTTGATCACATTTGAATATACAACTTGGTTTTGTAAATATTTCTACAACTAAATTATATTAGCAAAGTTCATACACAAATGAAATAGAATTGAATAGAATTTAGAAATGAATACAAAATTTTATGCGCAACATGTTGATCTATTTTTAAGGGAAACCTCTAAAAATTTTTATTTTTTGGGGGGGTTTGTGTGTGAAAACATACCCTTAAAAACAAAAAAACTACAGTAAAGCAAATATAGTCTAATTTTGTCTCGAAAGAATTGATATTAATATTCAAGGTCATCTGATAATATCTCAGTTTTGTGAAAAAATACTGTACAGTGAAAATGTTTAGATGTTTTTTTTTTTTTTACATAAGTTATTATGTGCATGTGTGTCATTTGATGATTCACTATTCAAATATATATTTAAATGCTTTGTTAATGTATATCATAAATATATTAGTTATATCCGAATTTGTGGTCACAACTTACAAAACTAATTTCGTATATATAGTAATTAATTTTTATGAAATTTAATTTCTGGCATTCTATTTGCAAGTTATATATATATATATGTGTGTGTGTGTGTATGTGTGTGTGAGAGAGAGAGAGTGTGTGTGTGCCTGTGAAAATATCCCAGGGCATATTGCTAGCTGAAAATTTCAAATACGAAATGGTCAAATCACTGTCCCAAACTTGTTCAAACGTTATATTTATTCACAGAGGGGGTTACTGAAAAATCATTAATTTTGTCTGTAAAAAAATTGAGTAATCAGAAAGTTCTTCATTGATATGTATATAAATTTTCTACTGAGTCTTGCCTTGACGAAATAGGTATGTTGATGAAAGCATTGTCTTAAATTCCATACTTGTGAATCTAAAAGTTTAGGTTCCATTCCCATGCTATTACTGTCATTTGTCAGGCCAGTAACACCTGAAGAAAAGAGAAGAATATCACTATGACTGTATTATATGTTAGCCTGTGTTATTTCTAGTAGGTGAATGTTTTTAAAACGTTTAAATAAAGTTTGAATTTTTTAATAAACATCTAACATTTAATATCAGTTAATGGGAATAGTCCAAAATATATTTAATATATATATACAAACAAACTAAACCATCATAAAATACATATTATTTAAAGGGTAAATTAATAATTTATAATTAAAGCATTTTAATTAGCTATTTATACATGGTCTCTATAAAATCAGGAAAGTAACCTATAATCATTATTAATGGAAAACAACCTTTTATATGACATATAATAACAACATTTCACTCTTCTTATGCTTTAAAGCAAAATATATCCATTATGTTTTCCCGTGTTGGCTTTCTAAGTTTGTGCAGGTCGACTGAATGTGGTCCCTGTGCATTTAAGACTGCTAAACTGGTAGACAGAGGTATTCGGAATGGTCTTTGCATGGCTTGGCTGTGGATCAAGGATTTGTTGTCTTGTGGACTTGGGCCTTGGACCTCATTGCCTGTTGTGGTGGTTGGCACAATGCTGGACTTGTCCACCTATTCAGATGAAGCTTGAATCTTTACTTTGGAGTCCCAGGGGTGGGATCATTGAGCTATGGATAACTTCCCAATGGTTGGACCATGTAGATACACATTGGGCAAGATTATAGTAACCCTTTTGTGGACGTAATTGTTGTCTGGAGTGTGTTCTTTTGTAATAATTGTTTGTTTTTTTGTACATTGAATGCTCTGCAGTCATATCGGGTAATTAGACCCAGAAGACTTTTATGTAGTCTTTAACAGTAAAGGTTGCTTTGAAAGATAAAGCAAAATATATGTATTTATTCTTTACAGTTTCGACTGTTCCTAGCAGTCTTCCTCAGATCTTATTCTCTATTTTTTCTCTCTTTCCTCCACCATTTTTTTTATCCCATCATTTTTCCTTTTATATGCTAAGTCTTGTAAACGTAATGACTATATATTTTTGCAAGACATAAGAAATATAAGGAATTACAACTGATACTTTTTTTATTCTCATTCACAAGTGATTAATGCAATCATGTGATCATAGTGTTAGAAAGATCATGAAATTGCCTAAATGTAATCATAATGCAACACAAAGCCTGGGTTAGTGAAATGAGTATTAAGCTGATAATTTACTGTATCTCAATAATAATTACTTTTATATAGAAGTCATACAATTAGAGAGAACTTTTAGTCCTGATTAATTCTACCCCCATGGCAAACTTCTCTATGGAGATACCTTTCAACAAGATGTGTTAATTACATTAGACGTGTACTATGCATTTTTCCAAAAATATAATTATTATCAGTCAAATGATAACAGAAATTTTTCATAGTCCATAGCCTACAGATAATGATGTAAAAACCATCGTTTTCAAAATATCATGTCCTGATTGAAGTTCGATTCTGTTGCTCTAAATTTCTGTTATAAAACATTATACAATATAAAGTATTTGAAAATCTCAAATTGGAGAATAATTTCAAGATGACAAATATAAATCTATAGTTATAGCAAGAAAACTGGCAGATTACTTACTATTTATTAAATCCAAACTAAGGGTGTTATTTTTTATGCATATAATTGTAAAAATACTTGTCAACGTTTTTCTTTTTTTTTGGCCAAACATTAAGCTTAAAAATTATGGAGTAATGTACACCTATACCATAAATAAATAAGTAAAGGTGAGATTCCAACTTTATTGTTAAAAGGAGGTTGCCTTGACAAGAGATTATTACCTATATTGGGATTGTCTAAGTGCTGACTGGGTTTCTAATGGTTTTATATATATATGAAGAATTGAGTATAAAAGCACTATATGGCATGCTAAATAAGTTACTGAATGTTAGGTATTGCAGCTTTTTATATATGTTATTTTTTCTCTTTTCTTTATAAGGAAAGAGCATTCTAATAAAATATTTTTAATATATAAATTTAGGAGTACAATTTTTTTATATGAACGTAAATAACTATAAATATTTTTTAATTATTCAAGCCATTTTAATAAATTATTTTATTTTGTTGTTAAAAGAAAAGTTAATATCTGTGTCATATTCCTGAGCTTGCGTATGTTTCAGACTGAGGAATATATTGGTATAGCAACAAGAAAAAAAATTAGAATATTATGATATGAGAGTTGGATTCCAAGAGATTGTAAAAGATTCAGAAAGAGACCACATGTGAGATGGATGGATGAAATAAAGTGTGGAAGGGTGATGTGGAGAAGAGAGGTTAGAGATCAGAGAGGGATTGAACTTGGAGAGATTTTTATCCTGCAGTAGATTGATAATGGTTGATGATGATGATGATCATATAAAAGTAATACTTCATCATCTGTAATTTATTATATAGGGAAATGATATTCCAGAAAATTATTTTGTATATCTTGATTGAAGTCTCATCCTTGTGTAGATGTTTGTAAATTGATGAAGAAAAAATATTTTTTCAGGTTCAATATGTGAGTTGATCATTATCATTCTAATCATTGATTGTAAACTGAATTTAGGGTCTTTATATTAATAAAATTTAAAAATTTTTTTGTATCAATACATAAGTAATAATCAATGAACGACCAATGTTCGGCATTTGTAAATAATTTAAAATATTTTCATACAGCTACACATCTGTCCATATTTTCTTATATATATATATTACTTAACAGCTATCTACAAATGTAGGTAAAAATAAATAAAACATCTTAAGATTTTCATACTTGATCAAATTTGTGTCAATTATCTTTATATTCCGGTAAAAAACAATGAGAGGAAAGCGTTATTCTGCGCATGCTTAAGAGTTTCTAGACAGTTGGACACGAATCTTCTTCTTTCTTGTACTTTGATTTTAATCTAATAAAAATAGCTAGACATCTATTTTCTAACATTAATTTAATAAAAGATGTCTGAAAGAAAAAAATGTGAATATTTATTTTTCTAGTTAAAAATATATGTTATGCATATGCTCAATTTGATTGATTAATTGATCAATTTATGTAATATAATTATCTATCATTCTTTCTCTCTATATATATAAATGAAATGTTATCCGAGTGCATCCGTGTATAATTTATTGTAGTATATATATACTTTTACTACAATAAATTATACACGGATGTACCCGGGTAGCATTTCATTTATATCTGAAGCCCTTGAAAATCTTTGTTTTAATATATATATATAACAATAAAAATAGTAAATGTGTCGGTAATTAAGATTGTATATAATAATTAATTACTGTTATATTTTTTTATATTAATATTACGATAGTTTTTAATTAACGGAAATTTTATTTGTGTTATATATATATGGAGAGAGCCGGGTATGTAGATAGATATATAAGTAGAGAAATATATAGATAGATTGATAGAAAAATAGTTGATGGGTATGTAGGTAAGTGTATAAATTTAGGTAATAAATACATAAACAGATTAACAGATATTTATGAAGTTTGATTGTAAATAACTAATGAGCAAAATTGTGATTTATTAAAAGTTAGTTAATGTTTTGATGCAAAAAGTGTGAAAATTGAGATAAATAAATTAATACCTAATTTGCCCCTTTAACTGATTTCTTCAACTTATTTAACCTTTGTCTAATTTTTGTATTGGTCCACTACTTAAATCTGAGAACAATATTATTCGTCAGTTTCATTTCCAGTCGGTTTCTATTGTTTAAATATTAATCTAAAATACACAGAATTTTTTAAATTCAGCTTCTAAAAAAGGAATAATTTTAGATTCAAATTAGTTAAGTGTAATAAAAAATTAAAAATAATGTTAATAACTGAACAAAAATATAAGAAAAAACGTTTAAAAAATAGCCAGTGGTAAATCAAAAGAATTTTATTTCCACCAATTAGCGGTGTCATTATTCAGTCTGTAGCTGTCAACATAATTTACTTTTCCTAATCTTATTTTTCTTGTAATATTTAAAATTTTTGGAGTCAAACTTTATACTTCCGATAAAGTAATGTAAAATCTTATTTATGAATGTAAAAAATTACAATAAATATATTTATTTACTTCAAAATCAATTATGAACTTGTAGAATATTTTGGTTTAGTTTCTGACTTTGTCATTTAGAAATGCCTACAGCGCAATTTCCAGAGTTGGCAGCCATCCAATCAGAGAAAAGAGACTGGTCTAAGCACCAATAGCCAGCAAAGAAATTTTTTTTTCCAAAATATAATGCTATATGTGGACGTTTTTAGAACTACAATTTTAAATTTTGAATTTTCTATAAAATAAGCCTAAAATGAAGAATTTGTGACCAAAATTGACCAAGAGATCACACGTCCTATGTCCACATTTCGTAAATAATATTATGGGCTATACCACAGAAGAGAGTAAAGAGAATATTTAATTTTATTTGTGAAAACGACAAATAAATCAATTTTTACAACTGATACTAGAAATTGGAAAAAAAAAAAATTAATTATTCCTATTGCATCACGTATACTGAATGAACCTGCAATATAACTGTGTTTTTCATGTGAGCGTCAACCTGTCTTCTTAGGATAGTTTGGATCTCTAAACTGTTCATCAGTCAAACAAATATTGGTGTGATAATCATGAAGAATGAAGACTTAATAAAAAATATCCAACTATTACCAAATAAATGTCAGAATTTCATTGGCCTTTCATACACAAATACATACCTCTCTTCCAAAATAGATAAATACAACAGACAATGTAACATCTTGGATTAATTGAAATATGTCGAATGATTGCAAGATGTATTTATCTGGAAATATTTTAAAATGTATAACTGCTATTAAATGAATGATGATAGTAAACATAAACATTAGTTTTTAATATTACACAAAATCAAATCAAAGTAAAAATATATTGAAATGTTGAGATGTGATATTAATATCATATTAACGATTAGTTTAGAAATAATTTACTTTTACTCATAGTATTTTCAAGATAAATTGAAAAATGGGAATTTTTTTATTTATTTATTTTATGTGTCGAAGCATCGGCTGGGAAGCAAACCCCAGGACAACTGCTTGTAAGGCAGCTGTGCTAACCACTCAGCCATCAACTTGATGTGTACTGAATTGTTTGGCATAGTGGCATTCTCTAGATCCCATGACCCATGGAACATAGCCCATCTCTAATGAATATTATTTCTGCAGTGTAATTTCAATAACACCACTTTCAGACAAGGCAAGGTAGTGGATCGAAACCAGTTCCTACCTTGTTGAGAGTGGTGCAGTGAATATTACACTACAGAAATATTATTCATTATCTAATGAATGACTAATAAAAATTATTAATATAGTCCATCTCTATTTATCTGGTGCTCCAAACTTTTTGATTTATAAATTATTGGATAATTTATTATTTTTTAATATTTTCATATGTAAATATTAACAAATGAAATATAATATAATTTTAAATCAATTCTATTTATCCCATTTCTTTTTTTTCTTATTCGTACAAACTGTTTCTTTTTCTGTTCTTATTTTCATGGCATTAATTTTTTTTCTTTGTGATTTTTTTAAATTCAAATTTCCTAAAAATTTTGATATTTTACAGTATTTGTATTTATTTTCAATATCTGTACATACTTTCATACCATACTGAATATTTGATATTAATATTTATTGTACATTCAACAATACTTCTGATGTTATGATAAATCAAATAATTAACCCTACTATGTAAGCTAAGTGCTAGATAGACTTTATGCTTACAATGCACTTTTTTGAAATATGAATTTTTTCTACAGTACAGCTTTTTTCATACCTGCACCCCTATATGTAATATATAGGGGTTTGAACTCAGACTTCCCCCTGATCCTCAACCATCCATGCTATCTCATACTGCTGACACACTTGATCACACACACATATCAAAAAGACTAATAATCACCAATATTCGTAATTCATGATAAACCAGCATTCGTCAGTTGGTTCAGATTATCATCTCCACACATATATACAATCAAATCTCAGCTTATATTAAGATAGCCAATCTTCACACAACAAAAGCTAAAATAAATACACTATAGGAGACACATAAATTAAATGCTATGTATCAGATTGTATCCAATTCAATACTGTTTGATTTTTGTTTCATCCTTGAATATGATATACTACTAATAAATCATGCCTATTTTACTTTTTGTTTACTATCATTCAATATACTACAACATATGCTTACCTTATTAGCTCAAAACATGTGCAAAACGTTTTTCACAATTTAAAACCGTAACATAGGTAGGATTACATCAAGCAGTTTTAATTCTTCATTTTTTTTTTTAAAAATAAAACTTTATTTAAACTTCTCAAATATTTTCAATATTAATATAGAACTCTTGTGTCTAGAAATATTATTCTCCTTCTTAAGATATTGTGATGTGAATAGAAAGAATAGAAGTATGAAAATAAAACTGGTAAGCCTTAGATTTATGAATTCAATGTGAAACTTAATTAAATTTATTGAAAAATTATCTGGTAAGTTAACTTAATGAGGTATTTCATGTTTGAAAATTATTCATTTACTTTGCGATTAAGAAAAAGTATAGAAATTATGAGAAATTGTGTACATAAATATATAACATATTATTTAATAACAACATAATTGGTTAAAGTGTTTATATTAGTATTCATGAATGTAAAGGTCATTGATTTCATTCTCATTCTAGTAGAAACATTGGCCAGTCCAGAAATACCTGAACAAGAAACCAAAATAATAGCATTCGTAACAGTTTTGTATGGCCGTTATTACTAAGAATTGAAATTATTTGAAAAATCTAAATAAAGTTCAGTTTTTTTAAAAAAAAAAGTTTAACAATTGAAATTAGATGGTGGAAACTATGTAACATATAATTACTAGCTAAATGTCATCAACCCATACTTTCAGATATATATACTGCTTTATCTGTAAATATCAGAGCATTGTATATCTTAATCACGAATACACTTGGAAACATTATTTTAGATCAGCTATATGCCTACAATTATTTCTGATTCATAGACATAATTTTTGCAGTAAATGTGTTTTATCTGTTTATATTCTAGTTCTCTGAAATTATTTTTTTTATATCATTTCTACGTTATTACATTTTATTTTTTTCCTGTATTTTGCTAACCTTTAGTGGCAAAGATTTTATAAAAATTTTTTTTATTAATTATCACATAAATTACATTAGTATATATGTATCTTTTATTTTCTATTAAAATCTTATTATTGCAATAATACAAATCTCTTATATATTTTCATTATCTTTAAATACATCTAATCTCTTACATTTATTTATATATATATATATTCAATGGCTAATTTATTTTTGCGTTTTTGTGTTTTCATCCATTTCATTTTATTAATGTATAATCACCTATTTCTCATATAGTGATCTCTTTCTCGTCTGCTTTTATAAAGAGATAGATAGATAGATAGATAGATAGATAGATAGATAGATAGATAGATAGATAGATAGATAGATAGATAGATAGATAGATAGATAGATAGATAGATAGATAGATAGATAGATAGATAGATAGATAGATAGATAGATAGATAGATAGATAGATAGATAGATAGATAGATAGATAGATAGATAGATAGATAGATAGATAGATAGATAGATAGATAGATAGATAGATAGATAGATAGATAGATAGATAGATAGATAGATAGATAGATAGATAGATAGATAGATAGATAGATAGATAGATAGATAGATAGATAGATAGATAGATAGATAGATAGATAGATAGATAGATAGATAGATAGATAGATAGATAGATAGATAGATAGATAGATAGATAGATAGATAGATAGATAGATAGATAGATAGATAGATAGATAGATAGATAGATAGATAGATAGATAGATAGATAGATAGATAGATAGATAGATAGATAGATAGATAGATAGATAGATAGATAGATAGATAGATAGATAGATAGATAGATAGATAGATAGATAGATAGATAGATAGATAGATAGATAGATAGATAGATAGATAGATAGATAGATAGATAGATAGATAGATAGATAGATAGATAGATAGATAGATAGATAGATAGATAGATAGATAGATAGATAGATAGATAGATAGATAGATAGATAGATAGATAGATAGATAGATAGATAGATAGATAGATAGATAGATAGATAGATAGATAGATAGATAGATAGATAGATAGATAGATAGATAGATATTTTTAGTTATTATAGAATTTATATTTTTTCATGCTTTTCCCTAATCATTTTTTATGTTTACCTTCTTTCTACTCTCTCATGATTATTTGTTTTACATCTGACTTTTATCATTGTATTATTTTATGATTTTTATTCCTGTTATTATTTCATCTTATAACTTCTCTATGTTTTTTTTTATAAATTCCACTTTTTATATTAATTTCTAATTGTCTACTTCTAATTTTTATTTTCTTACCCCATAAATGTAAAAAAAAAAGACAATAATATTTTCTTATAATTAATCAAGTACAGATTTTATTACAGTTTACAGCCAGTATTATATTTGAAACAGAATTTAAATATATAGCTACCAAAATTGGTCAAAATCTATATCAATTCCAGTATTTTGTATTCTTAAGTTTGTTTCATTACTTAATTTATTTAGAAAATAATTTAATTGAAATCTATAGTTTTATATCTTTTGAAGATCTTGAAAAGTAAATCACAATAATGTGATCTTAAAACCATGACATTATTATTTCTTTTATTGCACAAAAGGTTAGCACCACTTAATATATAATTTCACAATGGAGGGAGGGATGTCGTTCTAATTGTTATAATATATTTGTATATAAACCCACTAAAACATCACATAAATGCCATTTCCTATGCTTGCTCTAGCTCCTAAAACAGTAGCAAACTCTTCATACAATAGTGCCACCTATTGCAAGCCTTAGTAATCAATGGAGGCAAAAATATATATGCACCAAATCTCTACCTAGTGACTGCTTATCCAATCACCTGAGATTAGTTTTTAACTTATAGCTTTCATCTGCAAGGGAGCCTTGGATTTGAGAGCAGTGTATCTAGATCTTAGGATCTAATGCAACCCTTCAGCAGCCACTTTTACCTACTTATTTAACTATAAGTGCATAAACCTTCTTGCATCTATTGATTATTCTGATTTGCATTGGATGGCACTATTCTATAGAGAGTATCCTATTGTTTTATATTTCTACATGATAGTAGACCTAATTAAAGGTAATAATTATGTAGATTTGTATTAACAATAAAGTTTAATGTCTATTTGGCTATATCTATCCTTTCGTTTATCTATTTATTTATCTGTCCATTGATCTATATATCTACATATAATTGTCTGCCTGTCTATCTATCTCCCTATCATCTACTGAATACATTTCTGAAAATATAGCCACTACAATACTTTATTAAATCACAAAATGAAATATTAACAGTATTATATGTATGTATATGGATTCAAATAAGCATTATATATGTTAAATATTTTCATAGATTAATTAAATTGTAAACAAAAAATAATAATTTAAAAATTTCTACGTAATCATTAAGAAATCTGTACTCGATCATAATGTTAGTTCACCACTAATTGAAGTTGGCAGCCCTATGCTCGATCATTCAATCTAGTAGCCAACTCAGACAATACTGTTGTTGGATACAAGAGCAAGTTGTTTAGGTTGAAGCTGGAAATTTTTATTGGTGGCTTATCATTAAGTACATATTTGTAATGATTACATTGAAATTCTCTATTTATTCCTTTATTTTCAGATATTGCACACAAGCACACTTACATACATACATACATACATATATATACATATTTATTTATTTATTTTTTTTTAGGTAACCTTTTCAGAATTTATTTGTTTCATCTGTAGGATTCTGACGTATTTTTGATTTGTCCAAGATTACTTCTTCAAGGATTTAAATTATATTGTTAAATTAAAATAAATTTTAAAAAAAATGTGGGTCTCATTTTAATTTTTATTTTCATCTTACTATTTAGAAATATATAAAATTATTAAGCAACCAGAACATAAATAAGAAATCAATGTGTAAATGTCACAGAACGTAATTAATATATATATTTTTAAATCATATCTACAAAAATGAAAATGTTAAAAATATCTAGGCTTACTTTAGAAAAAAAAAACCATTACATAAAATACATCGAATCCCTGAATAACAAAAGTGAATCCTTACTAACTAATTCCATTTCCAAACAAAAATATATGATTAAGTATATCGTACTTTACTTATGTGATAAACTTATTAATGTTCAATGTTAGGTAGGTATTCAATGTAAAAACGTGAAAGAAGATAACGATTAAACAATATCAATATCATTAACAATAATAGATTATATTATTTCATCATTAATTATATCATTAATTTGTTCAGTATACATTAATTATCTGGAGAAGAGAATTATTAATTATGACGGTGTATAATTAAAGCTGTTTTTTAGATATGTAAATTTATGATTCACTATGATGGTCAAATATCCAATATGAATGGATGAAAGCCGGTTTGATAAATATTTAAATATAGTTATTAATAGTTGTTTATTTCAATCTTATTGATTGATTATTTATTTATGTTTATGATTGTTTGTTTGTAAGGGGAAAAATAAAGTCGAATAATTGTGAAATAAATTTAATAGTGTTGATTCTTTTATAAAATATATTATAAAATAAGAAGAATTTTATTTATTTCACTTAAAACGATTGGATTTAATAATTGTCAAAGATTTTAAGAATAAAATCATGTTCAACGTAATGATATATTATTTAAAGGAATACCTATCAGCCTTAAGAATTCGTTTACTATAGAAATGAAAATTAAATAATTATAAAAATATAGTTCTGTTTAAAAGAAAGAATTTTATAAAGATTACATCAATCCAGACTTTTCTGATAAATACAATAAAGATATTTTGCTTCGTCATCATATTTGATAAGCATTAGTAATACAGGTAAAAATATATTCAAGTTTAGCTGCTATTCTCTATCTCATACCATTAAATTGTCTTATTTTATTCATCTATCTTACATGTGGTCTGTTTCTATGTCTTTTTTAAAATATAATTCAAAACGTCTACTATTAGTATATCATCATATCTTCTAGAACTATATCCAACTCAGTTTCATATCAATTTTTTAATTGTTATAATTAGTTCAGTATCACCTTCTTGTCTTCTCACTCATTTTATTTTTCATCTTTTCTTGTTACTCCTAACATACATCATTCTGTATTTAGTTGAGTGTTCTAAAATATCTGTATATCTCTTCAGTTAAGTATCAAGATTCAGATCCACAAATCATAATAAAGCATATAAAATAAAAAGGTTTTTTTGTAAATACATAACATATTTTCTTTTAATATTGAGCTATTTCTACCAAACAGCAGTTCTTGCAAGTTTAATTTTATGATTATTTTTTTCATTATATTTCCATATGTATTAATAATATACCAATATATTTATAATTATTAGCTTCATCTACTTCATGGATATGTAGTTTTTATTTTCTTCTTCTAAGAACATTCATCGATTGTTATTTTAGACTTTGGGTAATGTTTACTTTTATCTGATAACTTTTGTACCATTTCCTTAAACACTGATGCATTAATTGCAAAAATAACCACGTCACCTGCAAATCTTTACTTTGATTCAGAGCATAATTTTGAATATTATTGAGTCTTTGTATTTCTATAACAGAAACTTAAGAAATATGACCAGTCTTTTTCTTATAAAAAAATCTGAATTGATGAATTTCTGTTATAGGAATAAAAGGTTTAATAATTGCCAAAGTTATATTTTGATCCAAAGGAAACCATTTAATAATGATTGTATAGGATTAAGAATAATCATAATTTTGCTTTTAAATGTGTTCTTAAGATTATTCCAAAAAAGAATTAATTCCTTTACACTATCAAATTATAAATAGTTAATAAAATATAATGTGGTAATAGCTCTAAACAAGCCTTTCCCATAAATGCTGCAAGAGAAAACATTTAAAATTCTCTATCTAGAATTATTTCCATTCCCAGACCAGTTTCAATCTACTGGCTATCCTTAGTCAGGCATTAGGATATTCAGACACTAGATCCAAAAATACCAGCTCAAGCTCAGCATTTATATAATAGTTAACTATTAAGTAAAAAATCTGAAATTTTCAGACATCTATATGTCTTCAAATTCAGTTATCTTACTTAAATAGCTATATGGGCCTGACAAGACTTCAGTTACACCATATATTATTAGCCTTAGCAATATAACATCACCAAACCTTGAAAGCCAAACTAGTGTCTGAATATCCTAGTGCCTCCCTGAGTATAGCCAGTAGCTTGAAACCGGTTTGGGGAAAAGGATAATTCTAGATAGAGATTTTAAATGCTTTCACTTGTGGCATTATAGGATAGCTTGTTTAGAGCTATTAGCACATTCATTATATTACATTTGTAATACAAGCTTATTAGGTTAAGTCACATGATGCATGTCTTGAATTTTTTACTATAATTAATAAAAATATTCATTTATAGGGGATATGAAAATTTATTGAAAAAAAAGTTATTATTTGAATTTATAATTAAATAGTTTTGAACTACATATAGATGATAAAAGCAATTTTGTAGTTTTTATGTGGTTTATAAAATTCCATGCAGCTATCAATAAATAATAAATTAACTTTCTATAAAAAGTTAAAGTTTATAAAAGCAATATTAAAAATGGATGCCGTATCTCAGCCTTGTCCATTAATGACCATAGTACTGGTCATAAAATATCATTTGATGATGCAAAGTTATTCTTTTATAAAAGCACTATAATAAAAAGCATCTAAGAAAGTTTTTTTGACTAATTATTTTGCATCTGATGTCCTTAATCTTAAAAAACTTCTAGATGACTGGTGTTTGCTTTGAATTGTGGGTGATTTACATGGCCGAATGTGTGATCACTATGAAACCTTGCTTCTCATTCATGTTATAAACAATAATTTAATATATTTGGAAAAATTAATTATTATTTTCTAATCACCGACTAATTTTTCAAATAATAATTCAAAGAAAGATATGAGAAATCAATACTATATACAAGCAGTGTTCAAGGTCAAACAAGGAAAATATATATTATATATAGCACTTGCAAATAAGCTCTTAAGAAGCTATGCAGAATATCCCCAACTCCAGATTAGTTTCCCAATTTTATATTGCTAAAGTTATTAATATATGGCGTATCTGAACTTGGTTCAGTCCCATATGGCTATTTAAATTAGATAGCTGGATTGGAAAACATGAATGTCTGATAATTTCAGATTTTTTACTTAATAGTTATCCACTAGATAAAATGCTGGGCTTGTCTGGATATTTTTAATCTAATACTTGAATATCCTAGCACCTCACTGAGGAAGCCAGTAGCAGAAAATGGTCTGGGGTTGGTGATATTGTTAAGAGCTTATTTGTGAGCTCTATATATAACATTTGTAATACAAGCTTGTTAAATTAGGTCATGTGACATATGACTTGATTTCTTTGTTTATATATATGACATATTTTGACACATGTGTGTGTGTGTGCAACAATAAATGTATAATAATTGTGTAGAATAAAAATAATAACTTTGTACAATAATTATGTATAATGATTGTGTGTAAATAATTATATATATATAATAATTATATAAATAACTAAACAATAAATGTGTAGCTATGTAAATGTTAATGTGTACTAATGTTGTTAGGTCATAGAGTTGCATAGCTGGCCTTATAAGAACAGAGAACTATAAAAAATACCACATATAGTGAGGTGTGTAAAAAAATACCATGTGTATGTAAATAATGCCATATATGGTAAAGTATGTAAAAATGCCATATTTAGTAAAGTTTGTAAAGACTTTGGAAGACTTGGGAGGTATATAAACCCCCAGAACCTGGACTATATGTTCTGATATTAATGTAATTCAGAGAATCATGCCTCCGTAAGTCCAAAAGCAGGATTAGGTTTTATTATGTGGAGATCATCACTGCCTTTTATTATTTTAATGCACCTTAAATAAGATCTAGGTGCAGTGCTCTCAGATCCAAGGCTCCTCACTGACGAAGGCCACAAGCCAGAAACTAGTCCGGGGATATTGGATGAGTAGGCACTGGATTGGAATTTTCTGCACAAGCCTTCTGGCATCTATTGATTACTCTAGCTTGTTATGTGTGGCAATACGTATAGTGAGTTTTTCCTGTTTTAAAACAGTTATAAGCAAGCATAAGAAGTGATGGTCATGTGATGTTTATTGGTCATGTACATTTGTAAATATGTCCATAGTTACTTAAATTAAACTATTAGCTTACCAGCTCAATTCTGCCTTTGTGGATTATTTACTTGCCATTCATAGGACACAGCAATATGTAAATAAATTAAAATAATTTGACAATTATAAATTATTATTTATGAAAGTTTAAAATTTTTAACCATTTGCTTTAAATAACTCATCGCTGATTTATAGTAAGGCGCAAATGAGGACGGATTATTACCTTCTAAATAGAATTATACATTATTTTCTGTATTTTAAACTGATAACAATCTTCAGTCATACTTTAAAAGACGAAAGAAATGACAACTTCCATCTGTGTGTGTATGTGAAAAATAGAAATACATTTTTATTTCTTTGTGTATTATTTTTAATTTAAAAGCACATGTTTGGTCTGGATATTTTGATCAGGGTGAAAAGTTAAATTAAATCATTAATTGTCAAAACAATAATCGTAGAAAGAGTTAATATTTAAAATAAACTGACATTAGAATTCTTAATAATAGTCTGGTGAATGAAAATGTTTCAATTTTTTTCCCACAAAATTGAGAATTCCAGAAATGGATACCTGTATTTTAAAAAAGACTAGTAATTATTACATTCTGAAATACAAGTTTCATACTTACTCTACTTCCAACTTTAACACAATCCACTTCAGTTTATTAAACTAGAAATTATCTCTAACCCAAGTATACACTTTAAACTTCTTTTAAAATTAATATACCTGACTTTTTAATTAATATACATACACATGGAGTTATTCAAATTTCTCTTTCACATGTGTATAATCTTTATTAATAACTTAAATAACCTCCATTTACCAATGATAAATATCAATTGCCTCTTGATATGTACATAAGTATAAGAAATGGTTTCTTTTTATATATAAATCTAAATGCACTCTCACTGACGAATGTAATAATCATGGCTATCATGTTATCTAGTGTTGTATTGGAGTTATAATTATGGTACTCATCACAGACAGTGCTTTAGGACATGAAGACAAAAAAAACCCACTTTGTTATACATATGTATGCAAAATAATTATTGATAAATACTGTGCATACAAGAATGATATATATGAGAGATGGTGATCTGTGCCAACAAATGAGTGCTGGTTTAACTAAACATGCATTTTGGGGAACATTTTCCAACTAGTTTGAAGAAATTAGATATGATTAGGCCCTACATAGGGATTTTATACAGAAACCTTCTTGCAATCATTGATTACTTAAGCTTGCACTTGGTGGCACCACTGTATGGAGAGTTTGCTACTGTTATTAAGCAGATGATACATTAACCTTTGTGCCGCTAATTATTTTATTGGCTGAGTGAGGTAAAAGTCTAATTTTTTAATTGGTCAAGTCACAAACTCAACTGTCAAAATTTATTCATTTTTTAAATATTATATTCACTTTAGATTAGTTTGTAAAAAGTATATTAATAATTTGTCAGGATAGGAAAATGAACAGAAGTTTTTTCAAAAATAAATTTTCATTTATAATTTTCATTTATAATTATATTTTCTATATGGTGGTGAATCTAAAACAAATATTACTGACCAACCAAAATGCTTTGATGACGTCAGCTTATTTTCTTTCCCAATTTTATATTGTGAATAAGTAAATAATTTTTGCTAAAGTCTTAACTATTTTTCTAAAATAATTTTATGTTTAGCATATTTTATCAAAATAATTTAAAATATGCCAAAAAATACATCAAAAACTACTTTTAAAATGGTCTAAAACATTCGTTTATCACTTTTGAAATGAAAGAAAAGAAAACTTAGCAGTTTCGTTTTGAAAAGTCACTTTGACAAGCAGCTTTCTTTGAACTTGATGGTTACAGCCAAGCAAAATGAAGAATGCCCAGCCTACTTCTTTTGTTATAATTTTGACGTCAGTTTTATTGATCTTTTACTTGTAAAATAATTCAAGAGATGGCAGCATCTTACGGAACTTTTTTTAACCTTTCAAAAAAGCGCAAAATCTTTACCGTAACATTAAAAATAATGGAAATGAAACGATTTGAAGTGGCTTCGAATCATCTTGTAAGGACCCCTTAATGGGTTAAAAGAAATTATATCAAAATTACTCTTGATATAGTTTTCTGCTTTTATATTTACTTTCATGAACATTAGTAAAGATATAACAAGCATTTCTATTTAAGGTAGTTTCTTTATTTTTGATAACATTTCTATTAATAATTTCTTGTTGGGAATATTATATGAATAAACATTTATATGATTATGTTACATTCATCCAGAATATATAATTTTTAGTCATTATATTTTCAAAAGTATGTGTGGTGGACAGGAAGTTAGTTAATTCATTTATAGATTATATAGAAGTATTAAGATAAGTTATAGAAAACAACCAATAATATTACTAGCCATTTTATTTTAAATGCACAGATTATACAAAGATACTTCATTCAATAAGAATTTAAGTGATGGAGGATAATCAAAGTTTGGATATTCAGACATAGATATTATAAAAAAATATTAACAATGATATGATTGACTATAGGTCATTCTAATTTTCCAAAACTATTTAGTCATTTTTATGAAGATAAAATTAGAAACTAAATGAATTAAAAATAAATAATATTACTTAAGTATCCGTAGTGTGTAGATATATAGTTGCTTTAGCAAATGATATTTCAAAACTCAAGAAATGTTAAAAAAAACTATTATATGAAAGCAAAAAAAAAATAGCTTAAAGATAACAAAATTGCTAAAAACCTAAGATAATGTTCTTTTTTAAAAGAAAATACAAACTAACAGTATAGCTGTGAAAAAAGTTAATAATTTAAATATTGTGGCCATTTTCTTCTCATATAAGCAACATTATTTAAAATACACTTTTTAAATCCACACTTCATCTCATTTTCAAAATATGTGTAAAAGTTAAATGATGCCAAGATAAATGTTTTTATTAAAGCAGTATTCACAAGCTGGTCTAAGACTAAATTATATATAGATTAATAATTTTAACAGATGTAGTGTTCAAATATTTTAATATGTGGAAATATCTTTTACATTTTCATATAAGAAATATTACCATCCGATGTCAATGGATAGTAATCAATAAAAATGACAATCCATAAATGGCTTCTGCATATTTCTTTTATGAAAATATAACAGATATTTCCACATATTAAAATATTTAAACAATTATATTTGTTAAAAAATATTAATTTATAATATCTAACTGATTGGTGGAACAGTTTATTATTTATAAAAAATTATAAACTTTATTAGCTTTCTTTCTTTAAACTGTAAATAAATACTGTAGTAGTTTAGCCCTTATATAACACTAAGAGATTGCATTTAAAAGCATACACTGTTGAATGAATAAAGTGATTATAGTTTACCATTTTTATTGATTACTATCTATTGCCATGTGATGATGATCAGATATTTTCATATATATATACTTTATTTTTCAACAATAAGTTATTATACTTTGATTTGTAATTTTAAATGCTTTTACTGAAGTTGAAAAATCTGTTTGTTTGTTCACTCACTAGAGAGCAGTATAAAAAAATTTTCTTTCAATTTAAACATTTTAAAATTGATATTTCATATATTCAAGTTCAATATAAATTGTTGACATTTTGTACATTTGTTTAAAATGTCTATAAAAGTGAGGGGGTCCAGAAATTTTTTATGTCAATCTATATTTTTACAATAAGGGATTAACTTAATTATTTCTGGGTCCCCATACTTTTACTTTAAATTAAATCTAGAAATTTCAATTGTGGTTGAATAAACAATTTTTTTATTTATTTTTGGTGCATGGTCAATAAAAGCATTTGATATAAAAAAATTTTATCTCTATTACTAAACTTTTTGCGCTCACAACTTTAACATTAACTATTTTAGACAAATACAGTTATGTAATTAGATGAAGTGATTAGTGTAAAAGTGGTAAGCGCACAAAATTTGATACTTGTAAATTCAATTATAATACTTAAATACTGATAAATACTAAACAATAATTAAGACAGAAAAACATTGGAATGTGGAGCAGTTGAAGGGTATTGGTTCAGCACAAAGCTGTCTTTATTCATATATTTTTAAAATGTGTACTGGAATGGAAATTTTAATTATATCTTAAAAAGTTATTAAAAATGTATAAAGAGAGATAAAATCAAGTTCTTCTAAGTGTTAATTTATAATTAAAAACAAATACCCATATGACTATATAAGTTAATGGGCTTGGATTGAAAACATTAAGATGTTTTCAGTTTAAGATGCATAGTTTTGTAGTAAAATGGAGATAAAAGGTGGCAGTTGGATCCTAAGATCTAGGTGCAGTGCTCTCAGATCCAAGGCTCCTCACTGATGAAGGCCACAAGCCAGAAACTAGTCTGGCAATATTGGATGAGTAGGCACTAGATGGGGATTTTATGCACAAGCCTTCTGGCTTTCATTGATTACTTTAGCTTGCTGTGTGTGGCAATACATATAGTGAGTTTTGCCTGTTTTAACAACAGTTATACACAAGCATAAGAAATGGTGGTCATGTGATGTTTATTGGGTTAAAAACAAATATATTAATCTTCAGCTAAAGTATGAAATGTATACATAGTATAATGATAATATCTAAATTAATAAATAATTACCAATAATCATTCATTGTGTGTGTAAAATGTTTGACACTTGCAAGTCAGTATGTAATAAAATATATTTTATGTTAAAATAAATCCAGTGTAATGTTTGAAAAGAAGATTTTAAATGGTTTTTTTTTATTTCCAATAGTTACTTATGTACATAAGATTTAGTCATTTGATAGAAAAGTAAACAAAATACTTTCATCGCACAGCAAAATGTAAAAAAAAAAACATCCAATAACTTACTAACTTTAGTTAATTTTTTTTAAAAAGTTAAAATATTGGAGTAGATATTTTTCTAAAAGGGATAATAAATAGACAGAAATATTATAGTAGAGTTAACAAAATTGTAAAAGTCATTTAAAAAGACCACATGTGAGAAGGATGATTGAAATAATAAAAGTTTTTAAACCACCAAACATCACATAATCACCATTCTTTAAGCTTACACAAGCTGTTTACCCTTAGGCTAAACCCTCCATACAATAGTGCCACTCAAGCTTGTGTCTTCCATCTAATGCCTCCATCCAATATTCCCACTCAAGCTTGTGTCTTCCATCAGTGATGAGCCTTGCTAAGATCTAGGTGCAGTGCTCTCAGATTAAAGGCTTCTCACTGATAAAAGCCACAAGCTAGAAACTAATCTGGGGATATTGGATGAGTAGGCACTAGATAGGGATTCTATGTACAAAACTTCTTCCATCCATTGCTTACTCTGGCTTGCACTGGGGGTGCTACTGTATGGAGAGTTTAACCTCTGAATAAAAGTTTTTGATGTGTGACAATTAGTTGCTATAATTTAGAGACTCCAAACTAACCTTTAAAAATTCTTTGACTTACACTGAACTGAAAATATATAAAAATTATATATATATAAAAATTACACTATCACACAAATATCAAGAACCCTCTATAGTACAGTCTTAACTTTCATCAAAAATAATGGAGTCAACTAATATATATATATATATAATTCCTTTACAGTTTCATTAATCATTTCGAAATGCAATCTAATAAAATAATACTTAATCGTTTATATTTGCTTATTGTTTCAACTGCTCAGAGGTCTTCATCAGAACTATAATATTCAAACATATATGATGATACAATTAATACTTATCTATACATATATATTTATATATAATTGTATAATATGTTGATTTTAAATACAATTTTTTAACGAATCCTGTAACTATATATCTTTATACATTTTTTAAGAATTTTGTAACTATTATTTCTTCATTTTATTTTGATTGAATTCTTTTGCATATAATGTGTTATACAAATGTGCATATATAGATAATTATTAATTGTAAGATCATATACATTTCAATATTACATCTCTGATGAAAACTGCTGGATAAAGGCAATCGTTTTTATTTTATTAGATTGCAATGTAAAAAGGATTAATAAAGTTGTAAATGGTATTATATAGCTATATATACATCAATGAAAAAAGAACAAGAAGGAAAAGAAATTATAAGACAACTAATTATATAAAAATAGTAGCAAATTACGGTGTCAATTAAAACTGTGTGAACTTCGATTTTTTAAATTTTTGCTGTTTGTTTGTGGAAGTAAAAGTTTTTTTAATCATATTTTAAATACCTTCAAACAATTCACAATCCATTTTATAAGTAAGTTATTTTAATAGTTCAACTTTAGCAAAAACAAATGTAGAAATTAATTATTTTTCTTTTAAAGTAATTAATTAGGTGAGAGTTCATACATATACACCTATTTTACGGATTTCTGAAAAAGTAAACCAGGAAATATATTTATCTCTTATAACTTCCTGATTACGCAATTTTATAAGCATTTAGCAAATAATGTTTTTTAAATGAGACAATTTTTTTATCTTACTGTTAGTTAGTAATATGATATTTTATCAATAGAAAGCCACACACAAAAATCAAATCAACTTTTTTTTCAATATTAAAGGTAAGAATTTTATTTTGTCTTTATATATATAACTTAATCCTACTTTGTATGCTTTCAGATTATTGTAAAATTTAAATAGTTTGTTTTCCTTAAGGTTTGTGATGATGATGTTCTAGTTGTATTTTTATATTGGACTATTTCCATCATCTAATATGAGTATGGTTCAGTTAGTTACAGCGTTACCTTAAAATTTAATACTCAAGAAACTAAGTGTCCAGGTTCGAATCCCATGTTGGTACTGTCACTAGTCGAGCCAGCAACATCTAAAGAAGAGGGGAGAATAATACCACTCGAAACGTTGTGCATATACTAACCTATTTGATGTGCTATTACTAACAGTTGAATATATTTGGAATATTTAAATAAAGTTAACTTTTTCTAAAGACATTTAATACTCTTATTAGATGATGGAAATAGTCCAATATAAAAATACAACTAAACAGTTCATGTTTGTACTTTCTTACATACCTAAATTAAATCCCATAAAACCCACAATTATAGCTTACTCACATTGATTTAATGATTTAAGAGGGTACTCTCCGATTTATCTTTTGTCCTAATTTAAAGATATAGAAGAATTGCTCAACAAATTTCAACGTTGGATTTATATATATATAAAATTTCAACTTAGTGCAAAAAAATATCAATTTTCAGCAAATTCTTGAATGACTAATATCATTTATTCTCTGTATATTATGGAAATCTTTAAACTATTTAAGCATTAAGAATACAGTGTTAAACTTTACTGTTTTAATTACATTTATCTGCTCTTCCTTAATCAACAGAAAGATACAAAATGAATATCTTTATATCAAGAACAACTTTTTGGGATCCACTAATTAATTATCATCTGACCTGGATTTAAGAATTTCTTCATTTACTTATACCATAATACATTTACCTTTTGAGAAAGCGTTGTATTTTTGTTAAGATGCAAACGTTGCATGTAACTAACTACTGTATTCCACAACAAAAATGCTAACAGGATAATTCAAATCGATTTTAACAATTGTTACTTTCTTGAATACATTTAGTGTACTTATTAAAAACTACCTGCTATAGTTTCTATAGTTACCTCTCTCACAAGTTAATTTTAAATATAATTATTTTTACATAAATATCAATTTAATTTTAATAAGAGTACCAAACTCTCCTTATAGTAGTGCCACCAAGTGTAATCCTTTGTAATCACTTGATGCAGGAAGGTTTGTGCATAAAATTCCTATTTAGTGCCTACTCATCCAACATCTCCAGACTAGTTTCTAGCTTGTGGCTTTCATCAGTGAGGAGCCTTGAATTTGAGAGCACTGCACCTAGACCTTAGGATCTAATGCAACAATCCAGCAGCCATGTTTTACCTACTTATTAAACTATAAACTAGAAGCCCAAGATGAAAATACTATAATGTTTTCAACACAATTTGTTTTCATCTTAGGGACCTAGCTTTATAATCAAACAAGTAGATAAAATGTGACTGCTGGGGGTGGGGGTAACATTAGATCCTAAGGTCTAGGTGCAGTGCTTTTAAATTCAAGGCTCCTCACTGATAAAAGCCACAGGCTAGAAGCTATTCTCAGGATGTTGGATGAGTAGGTGCTAGATAGATTTATGCACAAAACTTCCTGCATCCATTGATTAAAAAGCTTGCACTTGGTGTTTCTACTGTATGGACAGTTTGGGACTCTTATTAACAGCATGTGTAAGTATATAAAATGGGATCGTGCGATGTTTTGACAATTTAGTTTTATGAGTTGTTTATAAATTGATGAACTTTTGAATGATGCTGATCCCCAGTGTTTAGTTTTTCCTAAAAGAAATCATTGAGAGAAAGCAATAAACTTTATAATATATTTATTCTGTACTGAAATGAATTTAACAGAATAACACAGTTTGAAATAAATGTAAATTATTCTGGAGAGATGTTAGCTCTTATTACCACATATAAGACACACATTACAATGGCCATATTATGTATAAAATATTACAAATTTCTTTGCAGTATATACAGATTTAGTGCAGCCAGTCACATTTTGAAATATAACAAATATACTAGTTCGCCATTCAACTTATTATAAAATTGTTGAGTATTTGATGTTGTCCTCCTACATAAATTGTTAAAATAGGGTTATTTATAGAAAATAAAAGATTATTCTTTAATATGTTGCCAACACAGACAATTTCCAATATGTCAATACAAATGATGCTGCATACTTTCTAAAATATATATGCAGTACACAGTTATTTATCAATTTTTCCATAATATATATTTTTGTGATGATTGTAAATGGTATAGTTCTATATTTTTATATAAATCAGATTACTACAGATACTGAGCTTTTATACAAGGATTATCCAAAAACTACTTCAATTAACAATAATCTACTTACTATAACAATCTTCAATCTTCAAAAAACATACAATGATTTTTTAATCCGCCATGTTTTTTTACATTGTTGACATCATATTACATTGATGTCACCCTAGAAATTCACTGCTGATAAATTATACTGTACAAGATTGATTTATTTTGTCATTGAAGCACTTTCTACGTTATGTAATAATAAACTGCAATTAAAATAAGTAGAATATATTACTTATTTGCATAATTTTGATCCAATATCTTCATATTGCCTGTGAAAGCAAGATTTCTGACAAACTCTATAAAGAGATTGTTTTTAATGACAAATGTATACATTTACAAAATAAATTACAAATTTTATTTGGCATATATAGAGCTTGCCAATAAGCTCTTAATAAGCTTTGCAGAGTATCCCCAACCCTAGACTGGTTTCTGCTACTGGCTTCCTCAGTGAGGTACTAGGATATTCAAGCATTAGATTAAAAATACCACGACAAACCCAGCACTTCACCTAATGAATAACTATTGAGTAGAAAATCTGAAATTTGTAATACAAGCTTGTTAAAGTAGGTCATGTGACATATGACTTGATTTCTTTGTAATTTTATTTGGCATGTAATTAAAAAAAAACTTTTGTTAGGTACAGAATTAAAACACACAAAAAATAAATCAAAAATATATATATTATCTTAAAAACAATTTTTATTTAATTAATTTTTGACTAATAATTTTTTATATATAAAATTGTTAATTTACTCTAGGCAAAACTATGTCATCTTAAATGCAAACAATATTGGGGGGAAATGACTCATTTATATTATTGACACCTGTGCATAGGTGTAAATTCGATTCCTAGGCTAGCATTGTCCCTCATCAGGCCAGCAACACCTGAAGAAGGGGGAACAATAATATCACTAAAAACGTTGTGCAATCTAGTAATCTGTTGTTTTTGTGTGTTATATTAACAGTTGTTTGTACATAGAATTTTTTAATATAATTTTTATTTAAATTGCATTTATGTAAAAAAAAATGAGTCGTTGATTTTAAAAAACTAACAACTGTAAATAAAATTCAAGTATTTATTGATTAGATAATTACAAAAACAAACAATAGAAAAAAAATCGATAATAAAACGAAAAGTGAACCAGAAATTAATTTTAAAATGGTATTATCTCATCTTACTTTTTTCTTTTATATGCTTCATTTTAATTTCTGTAATTCAATATATTTTCAACTCTGTTCAGCATAAAATAATCAAAGTGACAATTGTAAATTATAAATTAATTTTTAAAAAAAGAAATTTCATTGTAACTGCGTTTTTATTATCTACTATATTTGGACACAAGTTTAAATTTTTTTATTAATAATATGTTTAATGAAATATTTATGTATTAATTATAACTTTTTTACCAATTTTAAGCTTTATATTCAAGTTTTAATATTATGAAAATCAAGTCGAGTCATACATGACTTAACTTGTTAAGTGTTTTTTTTTTCATGTGTAATAGCATCGGCCGGGAAGCGAACCCACCAACCCGGGACAACTGCTTGCAAGGCAGTCTTGCTGACCTCTCGACCACCAATGCTTGACAATATTACAAATATAATATAAGAAGCATGCTAATATCTCTAAATAAGCTTTTCCACTAAATGCCACAAGAGAAAGCATTTAAAACCTCTATCTTGAATTATCTCTATCCCCAGACCAATTTTGAGCTAATGGCACTCATCAGTGAGGTGCTAGAACATTCAGACACTAGATCTAATATTCCAACTCAAGCCTAGCATTTAACTAATACTTAACTATTAAATGGAAAATCTGAAATTTTCAGATATCTATATGTCTTTAAATCCAGCTATCTAACTTAAATACCTATATGGGTTTAAATAGTTTTCAGCTACACTATATATTACTAGCCTTAGCAATATAACATTGCCAAAGCTTCAAAATTAAAACTACAATAGTAAAAAAATCAAATCACACATTGCATGACAACTTGCTAAGCTTGTATTACAAATCTAATACAATGAGCATGCTAATAGCTTTAAATAAGCTTTTCTACTAAATGCCACAAGAGAAAGCATTAAAATATCTATCCACAATTATCCTTATCCCCAAACCGGTTTCAAGCTATTGGCTTTCATCAGAGAGGCACTAGGATATTCAGACCCTAGATCTAAAATACCAATTCAAGCCTAGCATTTATCTAATACTTATTAAGTAGAAAATCTGAAATTTTTAATATTTATTTTATGCTTTGCATTTAGGATATTGAGATAATTTTTCTACTACAGGAAATTATTATATACAAGATTTTTGATTTATGAGTCCTGGAATCACTGCCTTGGATAAAACTGTATATTTTGTAAACATAGTTTAATAAATTGTAAAAATCTTCCAAGAAAATTTTTTTAAAACATAAACTATTTTGTGTTTTTTTTATTTTTATAGAAAATTGAATTAAAATATCTAATTAAAATTTTATTTTATAATCACTGAGCTAAAACAAATGATTTTCTATTTAAAATAAATAATAATATCATTTTCTTGTATTTTATTTTTGATACTTAAGCTTCTATAATTACAGCAGTATATAATAATCCCTTCTGTGGATTATGTTATTAAATTGTATATATATATATATATATATATATATATATATATATATTAGATTAAATATGTTCATAAGTTAATTATGATATAAACAAAGGAAAGAGTGGGAATCTTTCAATGTAATAAATATGGATATGTTTAGAAGTGAGTGTCCCAGGTAATCATTATAGATAGATTTAAGCTAAACTACTTTGATCGAATATGCAGCAATAGCTATTTTCTTGAGTTTTTTATTCATTTAATGGATGGAGGTTTTCATATATTAATCCAGTTTATCTACTCTCTAGCCTCTATTCTCCATACCACACCTGCAAACATTTTTATTTATTCATGTCTCACCTATGGTCTCTTTCTAGATATTTATTTCTTCAGATACAATTTAAAATTTGATTGTCCATTTATAATTATCTCTCCTTCAAATATATCTAGCTCAGCTTCATTTAAATCTCATAATTTATTAATGATATATGTTCCTTCTCTTTCATGTACTTCGTTTTTGATATCTTTTTACTCCTACTTCTCTTCCATACTTGATTGAATAATCTCAAGTTTATGCTGCTTTTATAAATAAGAATTAGTAATATATATATAAGACATATTTTGCGGGTTCATCCATGTTAAAAATTTTAACATTTTTGCTATTGGTGGAACTTTAACGTTTTTTTCAAATCAGTGATTGTAGCGCCTCTACAACCGTCTTTCTATCTTTTATCACCCAGTGGATGACTTGTGTGATCAAGTCCAAATGTCGGTATATCAATATTTAAATTTTTTAACATGAATAAACCTGCAAAATATTTTTTTTATATATGCAACCCGTGAAAATTTTCCTATCAATATATATATATATATATATATCTGTTAAAATGAATATACTCACAGAAAATTGATTTTTTTTTTAATATTTAGCTTTAATTCTGACAAGCATGCATTCAACATATTTGCTATATCATATTTATTGCATATAGTGGTGTGATTAAATGATTGTTTATATCAGTGTTTAATCAATGTTTTTAGTTAACCGTTCATGTTTTCAATTTTAATTTCAAATTTAAATTTGATTATTCAAATAGCCCATATGCTTGTTTATTTTTGGTTAATAGGAAAATCGTCACTAGCTATTGCACATGCTTCTTTGATCTTCTGCTTTCTATTCTATCTCTCTCTCTCTCTCTCTCTCTCTCTCTCTCTCTCTCTCTCTCTCTCTGCTTTCTATTCTCTCTCTCTCTCTCTCTCTGTATACTATCTCTGCTTTTTTTAGCTTGAATCTATGACCAGTTTTTTGTTCATGGCCTATAAATATTGACGTGTGTTCTTTGTTGCTGAGGACTCTATTGCATAAATATCTGTGTTGGAGAAGTCTTGTTCACAAGTTGGCTCTAGAATTCCCATAATATGTAGCATTGCAAGCTGATTGGCCCTACTTAATTTTATAGACCACTTGATGTTCTGATTCATTTGGTATAGTCTCTTTAGAGTTTGTGACTAATTGGGTAACTGATGGACAGGTTCAAAAGCTTATAGTAAATGTTATCCTTAAAATATATTTTTAATTTATGTGCAATCTTTCAAATGTAAGATAGGTTTATTCATTTTTTAGGTTCACTATATGTCATGAATATTATATAATAAATATATTGAAAGCATGCTAGACAGTAATAAAGCTAAATATCAAGAAATCTACTTTTCCAAAGAGTATATTCATTTTATCAATTATTAAGTTGGCTCAGAAAAGAAGGAAATTAGTAACAATTGACTTATAAAATACATATATTAGAAACGGTTCTTTTCAAATACAGACATATTCATTGTTAATACTTCATTGTTTTTATCAAAACATTCCATTCAAGTTTAAGTGTATGATTAATTTTATCCATTACGCTTTCATCTTATTAATAATGTGGTAAGAGTATATAGAGCCGATAATTTATTCTAATAAATAAGTATTAATTTTTTATTTTCTTCTGAAAAAATTGATTGAATAGAACTTGTGCCTTTTCCGCATTTGTCTTTAGCTCTACTTTTTAACTTTATTTGTTAACTCTTACAACATTTCCTAAAACTCTGGGGAAATATTTGCAAAAGCAAACATCCCATCTACAAAATTTAGATCACTTAATTTACATTTACTTTTATTTCCTTAACTTTCCCTTTTAAATCAACAACATTCTTTTTATAAAAATTCTATAAAATGTTTTAGATATATGAGTATATTTTGTTATATATCCTTCTCAATGTTAATTTTCTTAGTATAAAAATGTAATCTTTGTCAAGCGTTGGTGGCCGAGTGGTCAGCACAGCCGCCTTACAAGCAGTTGTCGCGGGTTCGCTTCCCGGTCGATGCTTTGACACATAAAAAAAATGTAATCTTAACACAACTGTTATATTTGGCTATATATTCTTTAGAATGTAACCATATCCTAAATCTGTAGATTGGTGAACTTTATGTTGAATTGCTGTGAAAATACTTATGGAATCAACGCTCTTTTCATAATCTATAAATTCAAAGTTTGTTGATTCCAATGATTCTTTCTATAATATTTCTTAATATTTGGATATGTGCTAGCATGCAAAAGGGCCTTAAAAAAGAAACGAGAAGATGAAGCATAATTTCTGACAACTATATAATCCCCCCATTTCTCTGTCTCGAAAATCGTCTATGTAACATCTTCACATGCATTAATATTATAGTTCTTAACTAAACTCCAGTAGCCATGAATATGGGACCATAAACTATCCTGAAAGCACTTGGCGGTAACTTTTGGATAATATTACTTATGTTTAACTGCTTCATTATCTGTGCGCAAAGCATATATATATATATTGATTTCAAACGCTAATGAAGTAAAGCCATAACTATTTCAATAATATGAATAATACGAAATCGGCAGCTACTTCGTACCGGACTTTCGATTTGCACATTTCAGCAGAGAATATCTTTCTTAATGAAATGTGATCTGCACAATATTGTACTTAACTGCTGCAAAATTATTATCAACAGAACTATATTTAATTATGATAGAATTAAAACGTATTTTCAAAGACAACTACTCAAGTCTATTATCAAAGGATGCAAAAGGGCCTTAAAAAAGAATTGAGAAGATGGAGCATAATTTCTGACAACTATATAATCCCCCATTTCTCTGTCTCGAAAATGGTCAACGTATCATTTTCACATGAATTTGCATAAATTTGCATTAATATTATAGTTCTTAACTAAACTCCAGTAGCCAGGAATATGGGACTATAAACTGTCCTGAAAGCGCTTGGCGGTAACTTTTGGATAATATTACTTATGTTTACCAGTTTCACTATCTGTGTGCAAAGCATATATATATATATATCAAATCAAAACTACCCCAAATCTAAAATTAAACCAGACCAGCATAAAAATAATATTAAAACACAACCTAAGGTTTCACTGCTACAAGCAGACTTCTCAAGTGTAAAGAACTACAAAAAAACCACACATTATATATACTATTAAAAACTACCCACAAATCCATTCACTTCCCATCCACCCTTAAAGACTTCTCAAGTGTAAAGAACTACAAAAAAACCACACCTTATATATAATATTAAAAACTACCCACAAATCCATTCACTTCCCATCCACCCTTTGGGAAGTGAATGGATTTGTGGGTAGTTTTTAATAGTATATATAATGTGTGGTTTTTTTGTAGTTCTTTACACTTGAGAAGTCTGCTTGTAGCAGTGAAACCTTAGGTTGTGTTTTAATATTATTTTTATGCTGGTCTGGTTTAATTTTAGATTTGGGGTAGTTTTGATTTTATGTTGACTAGTTTAGCTTTATGCTTGTAATGTTTATATATATATATATATTGATTTCAAACGTTAATGAAGTAAAGCCTTAACTATTTCAATAAAATCATTTGTAAATTCAGTTTGCGTTTTTGGTTGTTTAAAATCCGAGATTTACTGTTTGTGGGTTGTAATTATCTTGGAAAAGATTTTGCTAGAATTAATAATAAACTGACTTTCTTTTATATTATCATCTTTGTAAAATATCATTATTGTTACAGCATTCTTCCTATCATCTAATGCATCTTTATCAGTTATATATGTTGTATATTTCTCTGCCAAGATATTTTCTATTACGTCACCTGTTTCTTTTAAAATATCAAAAATAATTTTATTTCTTAATCTTTTTACCTTCTTCATGAACTTAATAGTATATCTTGATTTTTTTTTCTTTACTTAAGATATTTTGCAATTCACTAGATATAGTATTGTAGCGAAAACGTGTTTTCTGTCTTCTTTATTAATATATAATTCTTTATAGAATTCTTTCACATATTCCATGATGTTATTTGTCTTTTTAGTAATAGGTTCACTTTTTTTTTCTTAATGTTGAACCATATTTCCTTTCAATATTAAATTGACATATTGCTTCTTTGAACCTTATTTTCTGTTATAGCTTTTCTTACAAAATCACAATTATATTTTTATACCATTATTAAGCCATGTTCATATTATTTTACAAAAATTTAAATATTATTTTTTTCTTAATGGATCATTTTTTTAAGTTGTTCACATTCTTTCTTTTTCTTTTACATTCTCTTGTTTAAAAAAAAAATGTAGTGGAAAATTGCTGCTTTTTATACCAATTTTTTTCCATATAGTTCTCAATACAGTATCGATTATGATTTCAGCCAAGTGTGAACTATTTTGAAGGTCTGTTAATAGTTTTATATAGATTTGAAAGTTCTACTCTAAATTCACTGGATCCTTTCTGACAGTACGATTATCAATTGTTAATACTATTATTTTTATCCTTCTATTACATATATATTACATTTCACTAATCTATGATGATTTTCTGAATTGAATCTATTAAGAACTCTCCAGATTTGAAGTGCACATTTTCTGTTAGTCAAAATAGATTATATGGATTATATTTCTACTATGCCTTCATTTGGATGCAACCATGTCCTTTTTGCTTAATATTTTTCCCTCCAATAAAAACAATTCACTATATGCAGTTTCCTTTTCTTCTTATTCCCCAACTCTGTTTCTTCTTTTATTTCTGACACTATAATGAAATCTACCCATAACATTTTCATCTTTCAATCTTTTACCAACTTTAGGATTAAAGTCTCCTGTGGCAAATTTATTCTCATCAAAAATATTTTATACATCCATATAAAATCCTCAAGTTGTTTATCACAATGACAATATCTTGGGAAGATACATGAATCATCTCCATTTGATAATTTTTATTAATTTGACCAACTAATTTTTCCATACTACAGATATACCTTTAATCTCTATATTTTTCCTTTATTATTTATAATCACACACTATTTGTGATTCCAATGTTTGTGTCTTTGTAATAAACCACATATCCACTTTTCAAATCAATCATCTCTTCACTCTTTCTTCTAACTTTACTTAGTTCAACAATAGGTCATTCAATTCATGCAGTCTTCTTCACTTGAAAGAGCAGTTAGTCAAGCACTGGTATTCGAGAGGTCAGTGCAGCTGCCTTGAAAGCAAGCAGTTGCTTGCAAACAGTTGTCGTGTGTTCACTTCCCGGCTGATGCTTTGATATATGGAAAAAAAGCAGTTATAAGGAATTAATAAAAGTTCATCATCACATAGCAGCCTGAATTTACAGTCAATGGATTTATGGCTTGTCCATAAACACCTGTCTTAGTTTTTGACTTTACAGTGGCTTAGAAATAAAAGTCATCATTTATTTTTGTGTATAATAATAATAAATATACATAAGAATGATCATTTTCATAAACATTTATTTTATCTTTAAAAAAAATCAAACAATATTTCCTTTATAAAATTACCAAGAGCTGGAAAAAAAGATGTTGCTTCTTGATATTAATCTGAGAGATTTAATTAAACATACTGGCTTATGCATGTTGATGTGCAGTCTAACCGTGTTCATTTATCATGTAAGTATTCACAATAATAATAACAGATGCAATGCCAAAAACATTTAGAAAAAAAGAAACAGAGTTGTGGAATAAGAAGAAAAGGAAGCTGCATATAGTGACTTCTTTTTTATTTGAGAGAAAAATACTAAGAAAAAAAGACATGGAAGTATCCAAATAAAGGCATAGTAGAAATATAATCCATATAATCCATTTGGATTATGAGAAAATATGCACTTCAAGTCTGGAATATTCTTAATAGATTCAATGCAGAAAATCATCAAAAGTTACCTTTACATTTATTAGAAATGATGCTTAGTGTATTTACTAGCAGAAAAAAGTATACTTTACCTGTATTTATTTAAGCTTAAAAACAGCTTATATAAATCACTGCCTAATACGAACAAGTATTTAAGTAAGATAAAAACGTATTCAAAGAGTAAAATCAAATAGCATTGAAATTTCCATTTACAAGGTCACTAAATTGCAAATGCTTTAATAAGAGAACCAAACTCTCCATACAGTAGTGCCACCAAGTGCAAGCCTTCATAATCGGTGGATGCAGGAAAGGTTGTGCATAAAATCCCTATCTAGTGCCTACTCACATTTAAGTGCTTTAATAAGAAACCATAATTAATTAAACAAATAATAAATTTTACCAATGAATAACTATTATTATATTATCATAGTTGTGATCTATGTGTAAATTTAGACAAACAATAAAAAAAGGGGCCAAATTTTTTTGTCACTAATAACAATTTTGATTCTATAATACTTATTAGTGTTTGCTAATAATTGCAAAAGTTAATTTGTTGTGGTGTTTATTTGTAATTAGTAACGGTACTTACTGACATGTGTTGGTTTAGTATGTATTCTATTATGAAAGTTAAAGGTCATGAAAATAAAATTAAAATATATTAATGCTGAATTATATATTTATGAGAGTTATATATAGGGTATATGAGCACAGACACTCAAATGACCCACTACTCTCCACTCCACTCTTTCTCATAACACTGATACTCATGAATACATATATATCAAAAAGATAAATAATCACCAATATACGTATTTCATGCTAAACCAGCAATCATCAGTTAGTCCAGATTTGCAATAAGTGCTCAGATATATATTGAGATAGCCAATCTTCATACTCTAATAGACAAGCTTCAATCCACTCCTGAGGCCGAGATTCTCATCACACCTATGTTGACCTAAAGTCAATCTGCCCTCATGTACAGTACATAATCCATTTAATACATATATGAGGGATGGGAAGACATCTCTACTATGTAATAACTGAAATACAGGCTTATTATATACCTATATCAATATATGTAATATATAGTGTATATAAGCACAGATTTTCACATGACCCAACAATCTCCATTCTATCTCATAACACTAATACACTACAACACATATATGTCAAAAAGATAAATAATCACCAATATATGAGAATATCAGCCTCAGGATGTCCTTTGAGTGTTCCATCACCAGATTTTCAACTGGATGGACGGTTGAAGATTTCGAGTGTGAAGTGAACTAAAGCCTATCTATTAAAGTATGAAGATAGGCTATCTTAATATATATATATATCTGATCGCTTATTGCATATATTAAGTAATAACTTGTATATTTATAACTTTACGCTTGTCCAAATTATGATAATATTAAATAGTGCTATCACACTTATAATGTAAAGCTGTATAATTAATATCAATTAGTCAATTAAAATGGCTGAGCGCTTTCGAGAAACTGTACTTCTCATAATCATAGCCAGTTCTGACTCGTTCGTTGAAATCATTCTATCAGTATAATATGCAAACTCTATGCAAATGAGTCAATTAGACCATCTTTTTGATATAGCAAAACATGCTTTTTTACAATTAATGGCAAAGGAGTCTTCTGCTATGAAGTAAGCCTCCTTTACCTTATGCTTAACATCATGCCTCTCAGTACAAACCAATTTTGCAGATGCAGGTTCAATTTTTGCACAACATCAAAAAGTATCAGGACACAAGTATGAACCCGCATCTGCAAAATTGGTTTGTACTGAGAGGCATGATGTTAAGCGTAAGGTAGAGGAGAATTACTTCATAGCAGAGGACTCCTTTGCCATTAATCATAAAGAAGCATGTTTTGCTATATCAAAAAGATGGTCTAACTGACTCATTTGCATAGAGTTTGCATATTATGCTGATAGAATGATTTCAACGAACAAGTCAGAACTGGCCATGATTATGAGAAGTACAGTTTCTCGAAAGCGCTCAGCCATTTTAATTGACTAATTTATATTAATTACACAGCTTTACATTATAAGTGTGATAGCACTATTTAATATTATTGCATATATGTATAGAGATGATAATCCAGACCAACTGATGACTGCTGGTTTAGCATGAAATATGTATATTGGTGATTATTTATCTTTTCGGCATATATGTGTTCAAGTGTATCAGTGTTATGAGATAGAGTGGACAGTGGTGGGTTGTCAGAAAATCTGTGCTCCTATACCCTATATATTACATATATTGATATAGGTATATAATAAGCCTGTATTTCAGTTATTATGAGAGTTATATAAGACCTAAAATTTTGTTTATGAATGTGAAAATTTTCTTTTTTGATAAGTATAAAAAATTGAGAATTAAAACAACCCCTCTATTCAACATTTTGAATCTGAAGTTATTAAATTAGTAGCAATTTCTTGATACAATAGTGTCACTAATTACAAGTTATAGCAATCAATAGATGCTACAACCTACACTGGGTGGCACTGCTGTATGAAGAGTTTGCTACATAGAGTGGGGAATGGAAAATAAAATGGCTAACAGGTTTCTCTAGGTATAATTGCTGAGAGATTCCTGACTCCGTTTAAGGAGAAGCCACAGTACATCACATCACATCACATTACTATTATAATAGGTTGTGTAAGCATACGAATTGGTGATCATGTGATGTTTTAGTGATTTAAGTTATTAAATTGATGAAAATTTAATATGAATGATAATTAAATAGGAAAATTAAACTTCTAAAATTATTACCATATATGTATATGTTTGTTTGTGTTATTTTGTATATTTGAAAAATCAGTTTTCACAATAAAATTATTGTTAGTAAAAATGTTAATTTGTTAAATGCGTCACTGCAAGTTGCTACTATTTTTCATACTTGTAATGTGTAATGATATACTTCATCTTTGTCTCAATGTCTACTTTTTAAATTGCAATAGGAACAAAAATGGCATTTTCAGATTATAAATACAGTAGAAAATTAGTTTTTATTGGTTAGTGTTGAAATTGTGTCCCCCTTGTTCCTATGCTCTCATAGTATTAAAAAATAATATTGGGTCTCTCACAGAGAATTTGTTTCAATAACGAATGCTTAACTTCTTAACTTTACATATAATGAATTTAAGCTTTTGAGAAAACTACGAGTGGCAACAAAATGACAAGGTGAATACTGAATAAATTTAGACTCCATCTCTCATTTAAAGTTTAAATAATAATAATAATAATAATAATAATAATAACAATGACAACAACAACAGCAGCAGCAGCAACAACAACAACAAAAACAATAATAATAATAATAATAATAATAATAATAATAATAATGATGATGATGATGATGATGATGATGTGGTAATTGATTGGAACATATGATGTTTAAATATCAAAATAACAAATTGAGTATAAAATTTCTATTTAATTGAGAAAATGAAAAATGACACTCTTGGGAGATCATATTGAGGAAGATGGTTTTAAATACTAACAAGAGCCTTAATGAATTATTCCTCCATAATAGAGGAATAAGAAGAAGAGGAAAAAGGAAGAAGAGAAGAAAAAGAAGAAGAGGAAGAAGAAGAAAAAGAAGGAGGAGAAGTAGAAGAAAAGGAAGAAGGGAAAAAAGAAGAAAAGGAAAAAAGGAAGAAGAAGAAAAAGAAGAAGGAGGAGTATGAGAATAATAATAATGTAAGTAATTAATTATATTAGTTTTCCATAATTATTTATTAGATATTTTTAGATTAAACTTAATTATATTTCTCTGTACATAAAGCAGAATTAATATTGTTTCTAATTTATTATGTTCTTTATGTTAAACTACTTATGGCCACAAACACTGAACTCAACTAATTCTATTAAAGTCATATTCAAATTTAAAGTTCTGTACAACAATTGTCATCATGTCTTATTCATATACTATGTGCTGTTATTTTGAAGCAAATTCTGAAGTTAATTAATCATTTACAAAGGAGACTACAATTTTTGAAAAATCAAAATAAGTCTTACCCAATCTGTCATTTTTTTGCTCAAACATCATCAGAGTCACAAACTTGTTGTCTGAGATATTTATTTGAAGTGTAAATTACATGGATTTAAACTAGCTTTCATATAATTATTACTTCCATAAATATAATTTGTATATGAACTGAACTTTATAAATTATACCAGATTAAGTGCAATTAGTATTATGAATGGCTAAACGTGTCATGCATGAAAGTACAAAATTATTCATTAAATATATTAAGTTTACAATTTATGATTATTTTATTTATTGTGAAATTCTTTTTTTTTTTCTTTTTTCAGATAAAAATGAAATATAACGTTTTTCAAAATGTGATGGTTGTGTTGGTTTTAGCTACATGTGTTATTCTTTGGTAAGATTGCTCAAATAATTAATGGAATTGCATTATCAAAATTATTTCAGTACTGATGGGATGGATATCTAAATTCCATTTTCCCTGTAATTAATTCTTTAAAATACCAACAATTGATATCACAAATGATACAGGTACAAATAATCAATGATTTTAAAAGTCAGCCTACTTGTCAAATATAGCTTCAGATATAGTTTTAAGAAAATATAATAGAAAAGATATTTTTCACTTTTACACTACATTAAATCCCTTTTTTTCTGGAGTTGTTCATTTATATTGTTTTATTATTCTTTTTTAATTTTTTTTAAATATATTTTTAAGCAATCAATTTTCAAAATAAACTTATAATTGGCTGTTTATTTTTTTCTCGTTCACTTCCACACCCTTTTTTCTCAAAACCAAACAAGAAATTAAAAAAAATAAATAATATTAAAAGTTTGAACACAAACCTGTCATTAGCAAGTAATAAGTGAATTCCAAATTACACTTTGAGTTTGTAATAAATTAATTTGTAAATGGGAATTTAGTAATGAGTTTAGAACTCCTTTCTCAAAACAAAAAGAATCTTCAATTTATCAATTAATTATTTCAGTATTGTTCCTTGTTGCATACTTGCATTATTTAAAGAATCACTAAACATAAAATAGAATGTAGATACCCAAGTCCATCACAGTTCTTTGTTTAGTTTAATTGCACACCTATATATATATATATATTGTAACCGTCGGAATTGTTGAATGCTGTATTCCATTTAAATTGAAGAAAGAAGGCCCAAAATGTTGGTGCCAATTTGTAACTGATTGAATTGATGGATGAAGGTGATGGTTAGGATGATCAATCTGATCTGATAAAAAATCTAAAAATCCAATTTAAATTAATCTGGTCTAGCTCAATCGGGTCGCCGTTATGTAATAAACCATCACAAAGCACAAATAATCTCTCTTAAAGTTTAATTTACTTAAGTTATATGTGAAATGAAGGAATAATGAGACTATCTGCTCCAGACATCAACAAATCCATCACAATTACAACATAAATTGCAAAGAGCAGTGAAACCAACTACTATTGCCCTAAACAATAATATAGGATTAGGCTAACTACTTGATTGGCAATCTAATCAAAATCAAATCCAATTAATAACTAAAACAGATTCCAATATATATTTTATTAGCCTGTTACTGTTATAGTAATTTAAATCTACTTTATTATTTAAAGATGCTGCCTTTTTTTAACTTAATGGATAAGCTTCTAAGTACCTGTAATAGTACTTTACAAAACATTTTTTTACATATAGACATTATTTAAATATCAAAACAAAATAATACTTGAACCCAAATATATATATATATCTATTTTAATAAACGCTAAATAGAAAGATAAACACTCGTGTCAATAAGCGATATACAATTCTTTCTACTTCAATCTTTAATTAATAATTTTCTGTTGGCATCAACTGGTTTTATTATAATTTTATAAACACTTTGAAAATTTATGCACTCACTTAAATGTTTAAACAAATTAATATACGTCTATGGTTTACTAAGAAGCTACAAAATAATTTATAAATAATTTATAAATATCTTCCAATAAAGTGATGCTTAATTAGTGCTTCGTTTATGTTTTAAAATAGAATACTTCACTGGAGTTTAATATCAACACTCTATTAGCTCATCTCTAACTCTACAATGTCCAACCACATTACATAAAAGACATATCAAGTTTCTATTGGATGTTTATTCACCTGTGAGTATTAATACAATCTGTTTGAAATTTTAAACAATTGAATAAAAATTGACCGGCAACAATTAAAACATATGATTATAATTGATATTTATACAAATCAAAACAATATTCAATTAAATCGGTCAATGAAGTTTATTCTCTTCATTTTATAGGAGTTTAAGAAAAATATCCAAGACGAATTATTCTGAACCAAACGATAAAGTACGATCTATTTAGATTTTTATGACGGAATCAGACAAACATGAAATGATTGACTTTGTAATATTAACTAAGATAAATGAGAATATATACATATATAATATTCTAATGCAAATGTAAATATAAAATTCATATGGAAACAAAATAAAATACTAATAAGCAAAACATACCTTATCTTATATTCTAATTCACTTACCAAGCTGAGTTTGAATCTTGTTACTTAAATAGCTACGTCGTCTTATGCAATCCAAATAAAACAAAATAATTAAACTAGTCTTGATATTTAAATTAACTCAATTTATTGGATTATATAAAAGAAAATTGGCAAGATTAATGATAAAATACATCGGAAATGACTTTATATTTTAGATTGGTTGACTAAATAAAAATGATAAAATTGCTATGTGTATCTCTAAATGTGTTGCGACAACGATAACGACAAAAAAAAATGAATGAGTAAATGAAGGGAAAGGCTTTTGGGATATTTTGCTGAAAAATTTACATATAACCGATACCAAAGATGTGAAATAGGAGGGTATCAAAATCTATTTGTTTATCAAAATAATAACGGATAAATGAATACGAAATAATAAATATATTTGAGTCTTTCCGATCATTTTCATTTAATAAATTATATTACTTTTAGAGATAATTAAAAAAAAATCATCCCCTTTTATTACATATAAAAAAAAATTAATACACGCACATTTTATATAAAAAAAAATCATACCATATATATATATGAGTCTGTTCGTTCACTATTTATTTGCCCATTGATTGACTTCAGTTCTTATGGTGTAAAGAGAAGTTTCTTTGTCAGAAATAATAATCGCAAACTTTATAATGCTTCACTAAAAGTTTTCTTTCCCTGTCCGAAGAGGTGAGTGCACTTTGATTAGCCCTTTTATGATGTGAATTGATCCAGTTGGTCCATGTTCCTTTACTCGTGAGACGATGTTTACGCAAATCCATTTTTTTTTTTTTTTTAAAAAAAAAGAAATATCTTTGTTTTCTTTTTTTTTTTTTTTTAAATTAAAAATAGCCGACTTTTTTTTTTTTTATAAAGCATTTTTTTTTTTTTTTTACTTCATAGGTTTCTTTTTTTTTTACACTTTGCTGCCGCTTCCCCGGAAACTTTTCGCAACTGCCCTCTAAATGATTGAACGGGCAGATAATTCCACTATTTTTCCATGTTTTATGGTTTTACACACAAAAAAAAATATTGAAAAACTTTATTTGTTAAGACACAGAAAATAGGTCTGTCCTTGACTATAGCAAAATGATGAAAAAAGATCCTGTTATATTCTGTCGCGTCTTTTTTATAGGTTCTCTTTCTGACGTTTCTCGTATCTTGACGACCATCCAATATTACTCAAATAAACCTCAATTTTATCAATTTTTTTATAGTAGTTTTCACGCGGTTTGTAAGGTAAGTTTGGAGAAAAAGATACATGAAAATTAAATCCAAATTCGATTACAATTTTTTTTATTATTTACAAACCAAAATACAAAATTGATATAACAACCTTTTATTTACTTGATAAACATCAATAATTTACACATATCTATATTTTTTAATAATAATATTTTTTTTAAATTAATTTATAAACAAATATACACAACATAAAAACATTGAACTGTATGTAATAATGTTACTATGGTGACTGCATTCATATATGAAATATGTAAAATAATATCGATCCTATTTTTTTTTTTTTTTTTGTTTTTTTTTTTTTTTTTTAAATAAATTTATTTATTTATATGTTTTTCTTAAGTTTGATTATAGTGAAGTTATTTTTATTTTAAAGCTAGAATCAACAGTATATAATTCTATTTAAAAGCTTTAAGGTTGCCATGGTGATCAAATTTAAATTTACATTTCCAAGATCTTACATTATCTATCTATTAAGCAAAGGAAAAATCAAATAAGATCAACAAACTTCTTTATTTATTTATTTATTTATTTATTTTTTTTTATATATACCTGGATCATCAATCTGAACATTCACAACATCTCCCCTCTACAGAGAAAAAAAAAAAAAATAAAGACACTTTTTCCCTTCTCTAAAATCATTAAACATTTTAATTTCTGCACAGATAAACGTCTATCATTTCCATCTGTCTTGATTTTAATATCATTTGAAATGTTAGTAAAAAAATTTCAAATATCTTATTCTCATAGAAGCAATGTGGAATTCGTTCATTCCATTTATGCTTGTCTAATTAGTTTACCTACATGTATTTTTCTTTTTTTTTTTTTTTCTTTTTTTTTTTTTTTTTTATATTGGATTTCACAATCAAATTATTACATCTTTATATTCCTCTCTGCAACTTTCTGGACAACAATGCTCTAAAATTAGAGTCAAACAAGAAAATCATTTAGTATTTGCTTCATACAAGCCAAATATATTACGGAACAAAATTCATTTATAAGCCAAATATTATTAGTTACTCTCTAATAATCATATATTTTTATTGCATTGTTAAAATATATATATATATATATTCACGGTTTTATTTTCTTAAAACTCAACAATAGCTTTTATTATTATTTTCTTTAGACATATCTGTAGTTCACTTCAGTGACACTACTATGGGCCTAAATTTTAAACATTCAATATTGTCATAAAATGAGAATATAACTTTAGTTAATTAATATCTTATATTTATTCAATTCCTGCTTTGGACATTGAAAATATCAACCTTTAAAGTCACTTTTCCTATAAAATAATCTAAACAAATGAAAATTAACTCATACAGTGAGCTGGAGATTCAAAACAATAGAGATATCCCATTTTTAAATCACTTCTAATACTAAAGTAAACTGATTAAATGTCAATCAAATCTAATTTTAATTTCTGGAGGATCTGACAACTACTTTACAAACTAAGCTGTGCTCTACATTGATGCTAATCAGGGACATTTATGTTTGAATAGCTTTATTTTATACAGGTTAGGGAAACTACTAAACATTTCTCTTTAAAATTATAACTCATATTAAAAGATAAATCCTGCCATTAAGGATTTCTTCCTACCTGCCAATGAACAATAATAAGTCTGGGACATCTGTCGACTTCAGACTTCAATATAATTTTATATAGAGTTATGAGCCACAACACACATCTATAGTTCTGCCAACTTCCTCAAAGAAAAGACTTAACCATACAAATATTTACAATTTACAAATAGCACAGACATTAAAATCTTACACTCTACATCTCCAATGCATTAAATAACACATTCACCATCATCAGTCAATTTTACAAGGTTTAATTTTAAACAGTATTTGCATACTATACAATGAAAATCTTCAAAAGTACTTTGACTATAAATATTTCTCACTCTATTTTTTTTTTTTTTAGTCTTTCATATGTGTATCTACACTATTACTAATGACTTTTGGTCATAATAATAAATATCATGAGACATACTAATAAAGTTACTTTAGTGAATGTCTTTTTATTTAATTGGGTGGTGCTACTGGCTTTAAGCTTCGGGCATTGAAGGTACCTTTTTCACCTTCCGGGGTTTCTATGAGAAATGCATTCTCCCCCACTTTTCTTTTTATTTGGAATGGTCCCTCATATATATTCAAAAACTTTTTGAACTTATAATTCTGCGGGTCACTGATTTGGGGAGTTCTTACAAATACAAAATCTCCTACTTTAAATATACAAGGCTTATGAGAGGCTTGGGTAATTCTTTTCTGTCCCATCTCTCTCAAATTCTGGCCAGCCTTTGCTAAGTCATTATCATAATCTACCTTTTCTTCAGTTATAATAGGTAATGGTGCTTTAATTAATATGGGCTCTTTATATCCAAAGTGCAAATACATTGGGGTGTATTTAGTGGATTCATTCTGTGTTATATTTATATAGTGAATGACATCCTTTAATTTATTCACCCAAGCACGGTGGTTGCTTCCTAGGTATACCCTAAATAATCTACCCAGCTCACGCATAACTCTTTCACATGGGTTAGATTGTGGGTTCCTAATTGAACACAGAATATGTTTTATACCCTGCCGTTCAATCCAACCTTTCCACTCCTTAGATAGGAATGATGTAGCATGGTCTGTCAAGATAGCCTTGGGTTTCCCTATATTTACAAATTGTATTTCTTGCAAGCATTTAATTACATTCTTTGAATTTGCCCTGGTCACCGGATATGCCCCTACAAATTTGGAGAAGACATCATAAGTGACCAAAACAAACTTAAACCTTTTATAAGCTGGTAAAGGCCCATAGAAATCAATTGCCAAGAGATCATTGGGATGAGCAGGTATTATTGGTTGCAATGCCCCAGCATATGACTTGTTAGCATATTTAGATCTCAAACAGATCTCACAATATTTGAGCCTGTTCATTATGGATGCATACAATCCAGGCCAGTAAAACAGTCTGCGCACGACATATTCTACCTTTCTGGGTCCGTAGTGCCCATAAAGACAATGCACATAATATATCAATCGATTTCTAATACATGATGGTATCACAACTCTCCATGATTGTTCATGGTCCTCCTTTACCTTATAATACAACAGACCTTCACTCATCTTATATCTAAAAATTACTTTACTCTTGATTATTCTTTTTATGGCTATTGATTCAATCCCCGCATCCAAATATTGAATAATAGCACTCAACTTTGGATCACCAGATTGTAAAAATTTTAAGTTCTTTAAATCATTTTCCACTGATTCATCAACTACCAGAGAGATTACAGTGATAAAAGCATGATCGAGATTTAAGTGACAGGTGTCTATCTTGACAGAATTCCTACTTAGAATATCTGCTACTATATTGTCTTTTCCTTTACAATACTGAACCTTATAATTAAATTGTTGAAGGAAGAGACTCCACCTAACTAGCCTTTCACTATTTAGATAGCTTCGATTTATAAACTCTAAACTCTTGTGATCTGTAATAACAACTATTTCAGATCCAAGCAGATACTGTCGAAGCTTTTGAAAAGCCCATACAACAGCCAAGGCTTCCTTTTCTGTGGTGGTATAATGTAATTCTGCACCTTTCAACAATCTACTCAAGAAATATAAGACACGGGGCTTCTTTTCATGGTCCAGCTGGAATAAAACTACTCCTAGACCATACCCACTACTGTCAGTTTGTACATAAAATATTTCTTGGAAATTAGGGTAATATAAGATTACAGTATTTAGAAAATTTGATTTTATTTTTTTAAATTCTATAGAGTGGTTCTCAGTCCATTTCCATTTCACATCTTTCCTTAATAGATTTAATATATGAACAGTGTCATATGCAAAATTTTCATAAAATCTATGATAAAAATTGCAGACACCAAGGAAAGAACGTAGTTGCTTTCTATTCTCTGGAATGGGAAAATTTTGAATAGACTTTATTTTCTCTGGATGCGGTTTTATTCCCTCATATCCTACAATATGTCCCAAAAATTGTATCTCCTTAACAGCTATTCTACTCTTTTTTAAATTTATTTTAATATGTTTCTCTTCACACTCTTTCAGAAACATATTAAGATGATGAAAATGCTCTGACATGTTTTCAGAAGCAATCACAACATCATCTACATACATAGTAATGATGCCCTTTACTTCATCAGACAATACCTTGTCTAAACATCTGAGGAGTCCAGCTCCACTATTTATAAGCCCAAAAGGCATTCTTTTAAACACATATGAGTAGCCCTCATATTTAAATGCAGTGTATTGCTGATCTTCATCATGCAAATATACCTGCCAATAACTAGCTGTTAAGTCAACTGTAGAAAAGACCTTTTTGTCCTTAAATTTAATGAGCAATTCCTGCACAGTAGGAGGAACATCACGTTCTGGAACCGTTAACTGATTCAAGAACCTCGCATCCAAGCAAATACGTATGGACCCGTTCTTTTTACGAACAACCACTAATGGACTGTTATAGGCTGAGGGACTTTTCTTAATAATTTTCCACTCAACCATTTGATCAATTTGTTTTCTTACTTCATCTTTATATTGGTGAGGGATAGGATAGCTTTTACATTGGAAGGGGCTATAGTCCCTCAAGCGTATCCGATGCACATATCCCTTTATCACATCAGGCTTTTTAGAAAACACATCCTTATATCTACATAGTATCTGAAAAAACCTTTGCTTATAGTTGTCATCTAACTCAGATGATTCATCGACTTTTGCATATAAATCTGACTTTGTAGAATTATCTTGGATGGTTAGTATATTTACACTCTTAATGGGTACTGACCTCTTAAAACTATGCTTTTCCCCTTTTATAATTATTTCCTGATTTGCATAATCGATAATACATCCAAACCGATTCATGAAGTCGGATCCTATTATGACCTCATGAATAAGTCCAGACATAATCAAAAAGATTTGTTCTACTGTAATTGAATTAATTCTCACATTCAGCCATACTTGCTGAGTAAACAATTTTGCCTTTCGACCATTTGCCATTATAACCTGTGTCTGTCTCAATGGCAACATAGGGATTTCAGAATCGATTTCAGCAAGCTTATTATAAAAATTTTCAGAGATAAGGGAAATTTGACTCCCTGAATCAAGTAAAGCCCTTACTGAGGTACCTTGAATAACTATAATAATTTCTGGACAATAATTAATGATATAACTTTCCAAATCCCTATCATAATCATCATCTTCTGTTTCAAAATTTATTGATTCCAAATAACTAAAAATATCATGGCTCCCCAAATTCACTATACTATGAGGCTCCCGCAGTGAGGAACATTCCAACGAGGCCATTTTTAATTTAAAGGACTAGTCTTAGGCCTAGCCCCTAGCATTTTCACAGGTGTATTCTGTGATATGCTGACAGGATAACTTCCTGCTGCACATGCACCCTTTTCTGCTCTATCATAACCTTTGGGATTAGCCCTGTTTGTATTTACTGGTGCTAAAGACTTGGCATATTTAGTGCCTCTATAATACCTATCATTTCTATTATCTAAGGTCCTTCTATTTCTATAATATTTAATGGGAGAAACATTGTAAGTAGGATTATTTCTGTGGTATTTATGACCACTTCCTGCAGGTGCTTCACTTGCCTCAAGTGATCCAAGTATATCGGACACCTCTTCAACAGTATGCCTATCGGCAGCGATCAGAGTTTGCTCAATATGGCGTGGCAGGTTTCTCCTAATAATACGAATTATTTGGTTTTCCGACAACGGATATGCGGTCAGCATTTTCAATTTTGCTGTCTGCATCCGGAAAAATTGAGTCAAGCTACCCTTACTAACACTATATTTATCTTGGCTAATCTGGTGCCTAATGTTGTCCTGTTTGTCTTCCCCCCAAAAACTATTCAACAATACATATTTAAAATCCCCATATGTTTCGGGCTTATTAAACAAGGACTTCCACCAATGTTTGGCAGATGCACTCAAATGATTACTAGCCACCGACAATTTTTCCATCTCACTTAATCTACTTAATGAGAATAGCTCTTCCAGTGCACTTAGATACTCTATGGGGTTTTCATCATAATCACCCTTGAAGACTTTGAGTTGGATAAACCTTGCTATGTTTCCATCTATCCTTTCTTTCTTAATTTCTTCTGGACTATGTATTAATTTATTATTCTCATCCCCATACATTGATGGTATATCATGATCACTTCTATTTAACTTATTTTCTGTGGCCAAATATTGATATGGTTTATCCATTAGACTATCATTACCTTTTACCATAGTATCCTTTATTCCTACTATTTTATCTTCCAACATTATAGATATCCTATGATTGAGATTTATTTCCTGTTCCTCCAAATGCCTATTTATTTCTTGTTTCAGTATCTTGCTATTATCTTTAATTTCATTATAAACCTCTTCTTGATTTTTAGCATAATTTTCTAACTGTTGCAATGATAATTGGTGACTATCTAGTCTATCCTTTAAATCGTCTAACTCTCTTGCCTTCACTTGCTCAATGTTGCTTAACTCTTCTTGGACACCTAGTAGACTATTCTGCGATTCTTTACACACTTTCTGTAATTTCTTTATTTCATTATCAGCCTTGTTATGTTTCTTGCATACCTCTTTATATTCAACTTTCATCTGGCTTTGAAGATCCTTAACCTCTAGCTTAAGATTGTTTACTTCTACTTTTGAAGCCTCTTGACCATCCTTGTAAGCTTTCTCAAATTTTGTGTACTTTTTCTCTAATTCTTTGTGCCCAACTTTACAATTTTTAACTTCCTCACTCAAGTTTTCAAATCTATTTTCTAATCTTTCTTGTGATTTATTTAACTGGTCCCTTAACTCATTAAATCTGCTATCACATTTACTATCAGATTTTTTTAACTGAGCATCTAAGTCATATTTAAATTCCTCAAACTTGGCATTGGTAGCATTTAACTCGATTTTGCATAAGCCAATTTTAATATTTACCTCCTCTCTAAGTTCTTTATTTTCTTTAATCATATCACCCAGTTTATTATTCATGTCTTCTCTTAACATTTGATTATCTCTACTTATGTCACTAAATTTGGCATTTATATCTTCAAATTTATTATTTATATCACTTTTCATATCACCCATCTTTTCCATTAATTCTTTCAGAATTGGATACAAATCTCCTTCAGGTTTTGATAATTTTTCTTTCTTATTGCTTTCCATTTTTATTTTCTATTTATGTCAAATATAATATCTCTATTTTAAATAAATTGCGAAATACTTTACTTTTATTTATTCTTACATAAAACATATCTACCCATTCAATCCTACAGCTGCGAATAAAAATCCCCAAAGAACGACAACAACAAATATTCTAATATCTTATTTAAACCTATGATATAATATAATCAGCTATATAACTCCACCAATGCATATAAAAATAATACCATGTTTTAGCATCTATATGAGACTCAAACTTGGGTCTTTAATTGGTTATTTCGGCCCGAGTTGGCGCGCCATTTTGTAACCGTCGGAATTGTTGAATGCTGTATTCCATTTAAATTGAAGAAAGAAGGCCCAAAATGTTGGTGCCAATTTGTAACTGATTGAATTGATGGATGTAGGTGATGGTTAGGATGATCAATCTGATCTGATAAAAAAAATCTAAAAATCTAATTTAAATTAATCTGGTCTAGCTCAATCGGGTCGCCGTTATGTAATAAACCATCACAAAGCACAAATAATCTCTCTTAAAGTTTAATTTACTTAAGTTATATGTGAAATGAAGGAATAATGAGACTATCTGCTCCAGACATCAACAAATCCATCACAATTACAACATAAATTGCAAAGAGCAGTGAAACCAACTACTATTGCCCTAAACAATAATATAGGATTAGGCTAACTACTTGATTGGCAATCTAATCAAAATCAAATCCAATTAATAACTAAAACAGATTCCAATATATATTTTATTAGCCTGTTACTGTTATAGTAATTTAAATCTACTTTATTATTTAAAGATGCTGCCTTTTTTTTAACTTAATGGATAAGCTTCTAAGTACCTGTAATAGTACTTTACAAAACATTTTTTTTTACATATAGACATTATTTAAATATCAAAACAAAATAATACTTGAACCCAAATATATATATATATCTATTTTAATAAACGCTAAATAGAAAGATAAACACTCGTGTCAATAAGCGATATACAATTCTTTCTACTTCAATCTTTAATTAATAATTTTCTGTTGGCATCAACTGGTTTTATTATAATTTTATAAACACTTTGAAAATTTATGCACTCACTTAAATGTTTAAACAAATTAATATACGTCTATGGTTTACTAAGAAGCTACAAAATAATTTATAAATAATTTATAAATATCTTCCAATAAAGTGATGCTTAATTAGTGCTTCGTTTATGTTTTAAAATAGAATACTTCACTGGAGTTTAATATCAACACTCTATTAGCTCATCTCTAACTCTACAATGTCCAACCACATTACATAAAAGACATATCAAGTTTCTATTGGATGTTTATTCACCTGTGAGTATTAATACAATCTGTTTGAAATTTTAAACAATTGAATAAAAATTGACCGGCAACAATTAAAACATATGATTATAATTGATATTTATACAAATCAAAACAATATTCAATTAAATCGGTCAATGAAGTTTATTCTCTTCATTTTATAGGAGTTTAAGAAAAATATCCAAGACGAATTATTCTGAACCAAACGATAAAGTACGATCTATTTAGATTTTTATGACGGAATCAGACAAACATGAAATGATTGACTTTGTAATATTAACTAAGATAAATGAGAATATATATATATATAATATATATATGCATATATATATATATATATATATATATATATATATATATATATATATAATATTCGAATGCAAATGTAAATATAAAATTCATATGGAAACAAAATAAAATACTAATAAGCAAAACATACCTTATCTTATATTCTAATTCACTTACCAAGCTGAGTTTGAATCTTGTTACTTAAATAGCTACGTCGTCTTATGCAATCCAAATAAAACAAAATAATTAAACTAGTCTTGATATTTAAATTAACTCAATTTATTGGATTATATAAAAGAAAATTGGCAAGATTAATGATAAAATACATCGGAAATGACTTTATATTTTAGATTGGTTGACTAAATAAAAATGATAAAATTGCTATGTGTATCTCTAAATGTGTTGCGACAACGATAACGACAAAAAAAAAATGAATGAGTAAATGAAGGGAAAGGCTTTTGGGATATTTTGCTGAAAAATTTACATATAACCGATACCAAAGATGTGAAATAGGAGGGTATCAAAATCTATTTGTTTATCAAAATAATAACGGATAAATGAATATGAAATAATAAATATATTTGAGTCTTTCCGATCATTTTCATTTAATAAATTATATTACTTTTAGAGATAATTAAAAAAAAATCATCCCCTTTTATTACATATAAAAAAAAAATTAATACACGCACATTTTATATAAAAAAAAATCATACCATATATATATGAGTCTGTTCGTTCACTATTTATTTGCCCATTGATTGACTTCAGTTCTTATGGTGTAAAGAGAAGTTTCTTTGTCAGAAATAATAATCGCAAACTTTATAATGCTTCACTAAAAGTTTTCTTTTTCTGTCCGAAGAGGTGAGTGCACTTTGATTAGCCCTTTTATGATGTGAATTGATCCAGTTGGTCCATGTTCCTTTACTCGTGAGACGATGTTTACGCAAATCCATTTTTTTTTTTTTTTAAAAAACAGAAATATCTTTGTTTTCTTTTTTTTTTTTTTTAAATTAAAAATAGCCGACTTTTTTTTTTTTTATAAAGCATTTTTTTTTTTTTTACTTCATAGGTTTCTTTTTTTTTTACACTTTGCTGCCGCTTCCCCGGAAACTTTTCGCAACTGCCCTCTAAATGATTGAACGGGCAGATAATTCCACTATTTTTCCATGTTTTATGGTTTTACACACAAAAAAAAAATATTGAAAAACTTTATTTGTTAAGACACAGAAAATAGGTCTGTCCTTGACTATAGCAAAATGATGAAAAAGATCCTGTTATATTCTGTCGCGTCTTTTTTATAGGTTCTCTTTCTGACGTTTCTCGTATCTTGATGACCATCCAATATTACTCAAATAAACCTCAATTTTATCAATTTTTTTATAGTAGTTTTCGCGCGGTTTGTAAGGTAAGTTTGGAGAAAAAGATACATGAAAATTAAATCCAAATTCGATTACAATTTTTTTTATTATTTACAAACCAAAATACAAAATTGATATAACAACCTTTTATTTACTTGATAAACATCAATAATTTACACATATCTATATTTTTTAATAATAATATTTTTTTAAATTAATTTATAAACAAATATACACAACATAAAAACATTGAACTGTATGTAATAATGTTACTATGGTGACTGCATTCATATATGAAATATGTAAAATAATATCGATCCTATTTTTTAAATAAATTTATTTATTTATATGTTTTTTTTTTTTTTTTAAATAAATTTATTTATTTATATGTTTTTCTTAAGTTTGATTATAGTGAAGTTATTTTTATTTTAAAGCTAGAATCAACAGTATATAATTCTATTTAAAAGCTTTAAGGTTGCCATGGTGATCAAATTTAAATTTACATTTCCAAGATCTTACATTATCTATCTATTAAGCAAAGGAAAAATCAAATAAGATCAACAAACTTCTTTATTTATTTATTTATTTATTTTTTTTATATACCTGGATCATCAATCTGAACATTCACAATATATATATATATATATATATATATATATATATATATATATATATATATATATATATATATATATATATATATATATATATATATATAAAAAACACAAGCAAAAATCATAAAGATTCTCTAATTATCAATGGGAAAAATTCACTTACAAATGAACATGGATTTAATATTAAAAATGATTAAAAAATAAGTCAAGTAATATATGCTAAACTGAAATGAAAAGACTGAGTTTTTTTTTTGTTTCCATATACAATTTTGTTTGCTTATCTTTTAGATAATCACATATATTATTGTATGTATTCCATTATTCTATTTCCATTGTTTGATTTATGTTTACGATTTTTGCACCTTTTTACTTCTATTTTGAATTATTGGGAAATTTGTTTTCATAAATAACTAATATTTTCTTAGAATAAATTTATCAAGTTAGAAGTATTAGATTTTTTTTATTTTAAAGATAGTTTCTCTCTTTCTATAAAGTTAAAGATATCTTTTCTACATAAAATACCTCTTAGTGTCAAATTGTGCATTTATAAACTCACCAAAATATTTCCTCCTTATCTGCCCATATGCAATGAGTAAAACAGAAAAATACTCAGCTTCCACAATATTCAACTAGAACAAATGTTTTTCAAGTTGTTCTAGAGAGAAAAATCCACTCCCATCATATAGTGACCAATACTCAAAATTAGAAATGTGAGATAATTTAAATTTCAAGGCCAAAAACTCAAATTTTTGAAACTATTAATCTAAATTCTAATAACTAAAAAGAAAACTAGGAAAAATGTAAGTTATGCAAAGTTAAGTCAAAAGAGTATATTCATAAAGCTCAAGTAGAAATTATAACAAATTAATTAAATCTTAAACATTAAATAATCTATAAGAATAATTGATTTATAAAAAGAAACATCAATATGATCACGTATTTCAAATCAGAAAGCTACAATATATTCACTATTTTTACTTTTACTTTATGTGCTTAATTATTTGTCTCTATTTGAGTAATCATTATATATTCTGCAAATAAGTTTAAAGTAGGTCTATTTTGGCTTAAAGGTTATTCAGACAAATACTATTCCTTCAGTACGTGGTTTCAGTTTGCAATGACGATTTTGATTGGTTAGATGTCTGATCAGTAAAATAACAATAAACTTTCAATATTTATGTTTTCATGTCTATAAAAACTACATTATTATTATTATTATTATTATGGAGAAGGAGAATATATAACTTATACTACTAATATTGTGTGTAAGGTCTGTCAGTTCTTTAAGTGTTTATTACCTCTTAAATTTGAGTTACTTAACCTTACACTCATCTTGTTTAATATTAAATATTATATATATATATGTTGTAACGATCCGAAGAATAACACTTAACGTGATCTGCACTACAGGGCGCCATCTAGGCATTTGAACCTAGAAAAATTTATAAAGTAGGCAGATACGTAAGTCAAAAAAAATTTTTTTTTTTTTTTTTTAAATTTTGATTCCGGTCATTAACCCAAGTCACTAGTTCAGGGAGTAGCAGAGATTTGGTAATATAATATTTTATCTAATTATATTTCAATATTAAAAAATAAATAAAATAAGCCACTGCCAGTAATTAACATACAAAAATTTATTTACGCATATATATATATATATATATATATATAAAATGTAACATTATTGTTTTAGTATGTTTATTTTAGATTTTAATTTGATTTTATAATTTAAATTTACATTTTAATTTTTATAATATTATAAGTTTACATTTTAATTAAGTTCGCACAGATGGATTTATGAAAGTTTGTTTTATAATGTTGAGTATAGATCGGTTACATAGATTACACGGTTAAAAACATTTGAAAGTAAACATAAACGATCAAAATACAAAATCATTGATACCATCAATTGCATAGGGAATACAAGAAACCCAATGGTGTTCATCATAAGACACCACATTAACATCAATAACTTAAAAGACATCCGAATAAATACATTTTAGATACTCACCGTAAGGTATCATTATTTATTGAATGTCTATATATTTTGATCCAATATAAAAAACCAAAACATAATTAACCGATAACGAATCCATGCAAACGTCTATAAACAACTTAAATTTAATGCATTTTTATTTAGTGTCGAGCATGAATAGATTACATAGATTTGCATTTGAAGGTAAAACATTCTATCCCCATTTAACCTTAGACTAAAAGTTCACAGTCAAACTGGTTCAATCCATCTGATATATTTATGTATTCAATGTAGCATGAAAATATGACAACACAAAATACTATACTGTCAGGTATATACATCTGACCAGTAAGTAGAGTTAGAGAAGACATTGCCTCTCTACCAACAGGAATGTCACATCTGTTGGCGAGTAGAACAATAAACAAAAAACTCCATAGGAATGGATTGCAGTTCTTTGCCAACTTACGAACCCATCCATAGGCAGACAGAAGGTGTGTGGCGTATATATGCAATCCTGCCCATAGCGGATCTCATACTACATCTATTAACTACATCAATATATCCAATCCATTGACCCAATTCAACTATGAAACAAATAACCTAAGATTACCCTCCCCTAATATAACTTTACAAATCTATATAGCCATTCATGCCTGACTTAAGTTTAACATTTATATATTTTAATTTATCGGAAAACAAAAATCATAAATAAAACTTAGAGAACAAAAAAAATATAAATGGAAATGCTTTAAAATAAAAATACATCAAATAACAATATTAATAAGGAATTTAGTTTGGTCAGATAGGATTCTATTGCATTATTTACTAAAAAGGTTTTAAAATTTAGAGTTCTTATTTTTTTCAAGTGAATATAAAGTTCTTATGATTTTTAAAATGTTCAACTTTATCCGTTGCTTGCCATGAACGTGAATTCCCACGCCATCCTAAAGGGGTTGATATTCTGTAGGCCGATTTATTTATCCATCCAGAGGTTTTTGCTTTAACTGGTCCTCAATGTAGAAAACAATAGTTCATTTCTCTTTCTTTCTTAGCAGAACTGAAGGGATTGAAGAGTGTGTCTTTTCAATCCCTTCTCCTTCAACTCCGCACTAACACATATCTGACCACTTATAATAACCAACTAATCCTTTTATTTTCAAACCTTTCCTTTTATAATAATTTTGTGGATTAACTCAACATTACATCATGATGGTGAAAACCTTTTCATTGAGATCCGATTTCCCGATGGATTTCTTTCATTTGCTAAAAGTTTCTATTGTTTTCCTATCTGACCGATGCTTATACATTTAAATGCCCAAAGGCTAGTTTACTAATTAAAATAATCATTTCCATTTTACAAAAGATTAATTAATTTGTTTTCCAAATCCAAAGATATATTTAAAGATAAATTTAAAGATATAATTTGATCTCCAAATCTTTTTAAAATTTAGTTTTAAAATACTTTTTCTTTAATAAAGTTTTATTTTAATAATTTTTCTCATCTGTGCGATTTATATATATGCGAGTTTAAGATGATTTTTTTAATTTTCAGTTTTTAATTCTTAAAAAAAAAATTTTTATTGGCGAACTATTTTTTTTATGTTTACTAATAAAAAATGATGTAACATACGTATGTGCCCATTACAATATATATATATATATATATATATTAAAGTGTATAAAACTACTTCATCGAAGGAACAGATGGTACAATAAAACTTTTATATTAAATTAACATTTATACAACAAAATCAATTTTACAAATTCATTTTGCCAAAACTTATCAAGATTTTTTTCTCAAAGTTCTTAGGCATATAAAACCCAGTTTTTTGTCAATGATTTTAAGCATTTTATAGAATTAAAAATATAAAAATTGAATGAAATAACATACTGGTAAGCTTTGATGTGGAAATTTTTAACACAAATATAATAAGTGGAAAAGCATTGTCTATTGTAAGGAAAAGATTAAAATGTACTAATAGCTTACAAGCCAGAACAACTCTTTCTATTGATGATATAATGGAAATATTAACATACTGCATAACAATGACATATTTCCATTACAGCACAGAATCTTCCAACAAAATCATGGGATGACTATGGGCTCACCAAAGTCACCCCTGATTTGCAATATTTACATGGAAGAATTTGTAACAGCAGTGATAAAAACTACTCCATATCCACCTAAAGTTTTGCTTCCTATATTAATGACACCTTTATTATATGGCACATGATGAAGTACAGCTACAAACTTTCTAGAAACACATCAACAACATATCCTCTTCAATTAAACTCACAATAGAATCACTACACAAACAAAAATTTTATTCTCAGTTATTCTTGTGACAAGATTCCCTCTTGGCAAAATCAAAACTACAGTTTACAGAAAACCCACACATACAGGAAAATACTAAAAACAAAACATGGAGTTATTCTATCACAATGGAGCACAGCAAAAGAAGTTTGCTCAAAAACTAGTGATTTGGTAAAATAAAAGGTCTATATAAAACAACCATTTATGAAGAATGGTTATCTATCAGCCATCATTACGAAATCAAATAGATGAGAAAAAGTATCATCAAAAGAAAAATTATTATTGGTACTGCAGTGTATCCATACGTACTAGGAATATCAGACAAATTAAAGAAATTCTGGACTCAATATAACATTAGAACAGCTTTCCAAAGTCATACCACCCTACAAGAAATTTTATCATTTATCTAAACTTAAAATGTTGAAAAGCAAAAATTGCATCTAAGAAATACCATGTGAAAGGTGGATATATATTGGTGAGATCAGTCACCCCATTCAAAATGATTGCAAAAGAATGAATTGATGATTAGAAAGTGGCTAAAATAGCAGTCCATGTATGTATCAATGAACAAATATTTGAATGGAAAAATACAAAAATATTGGATAGAGAGGAAAATGTACAAATTCAACAAAGAGGTTTATATAAATAATGGCAAATAATCCCATAAGTCAATCTAGTGTCATTATTAGTAATGTCTGGAAATCACTAATTAACTTTACTCTTACAAAAAAGTGGAGAAATCAGGAGAAACCTCATAGATAAGTACATGAAGTTTCTACTGACTTGCTTTTGACAGGATGGCCCAGTTGATTAGAGCATTACCATAAAATTCAATATTCAACATTATAAAAGTCCAGATTAGATTTCCATGTTAGTACTGTCACTGGTCAGGCCACAAAGACATAAAAATAGAGGATAATACTGCTTGAAACACCATGTGTATAAGAGTCTGTATGCTATTACTAACAGTTAAATGTAATGAAGTTAATTTAAAAAAAAAACATTTCATATATAATATTAGATGACAGAAATAGTCCAAAATATAAATACAACTAAACTATGATATGACTTTTTTACCATGATTTGTAAGACTTGATTCTTAATTTAGATTTCATTTACCTCCTCATTTACACCAGGAGTCTTCACTGTTTTTGTCGACTTTAACATATTTTAGAGAGATTACAACAAGACATCTACTACATTTTCTGCAATGTGATATGATGTAATGCACTACGGCTTCTCCTTTCTCTGTGTCAGGAATCTCCCAGCCACTATGCCAAGAGAGACCTGTTAGCCATTTTACCTTCCCTTTCCATTCCCCATCAAATGTTTTCCCCATATTCTTCTCTATCCTACTCCACTTCATTTCCACAACATTATCATTGTCCATGTTATGCCTTTATATCTAAATTTCCCTTATCTTTTTCCAAACCCAGAATAAAAACCAAAAACCCACTTTCTGTATAATCACTTTGTTCATGTTGTATCTTTTCTGCTTGTAAGTATTTACATTCAATTAACAGATCCTAATATTTTTATGCCTTCCTTACATAACTTGCAAAATAAATTACCCACATTTCTCCATTTATGTGTGTATTTACTTGTTGACATGATCCTGTTCAAGCCTTAAACAGTAAACTATCCTTGCTATTATCATAAATTAACTCGCACCCAATTTTTATTCTCCATACTAGTTCTCCATCTCTCCCTATTTTTTCTTCCTACCTGTATTCTTCTATCCCATTCCTTGCCACTATAATGCTCAACAAGTCTCCTAACACAATCATTCTACCTTTTGTATAAGTATACTGACACAAAGTCTTTAACCAGATCTTCTGCATATCATACTACCTTTTGCACTCATCTGGTTGCCTGTCTTTTACTCATAACCCAATTAAATACTATTTTGGCTATTCTTTTATCCATAAATTGCTATCTATTGAACATATTCATTTTGCTTTTTGCATCGCTCATATAAAAACTTGACCATCCCATTAATCCTTGAATTGCCTCTTGTGCCAATAACACATCTGCATCTAATGCATGGCTTCCTACTTCTCTTTGTACTTTTTTAAGTAATCTACCACCCCTTTACTAACACACAAAGAATCATTACCTTGAGTTAACCCAGTTACTGCCATTCCCTTCCAAACAATTCTAGCTTTTTTTCTTTGCTTCATTTATCATTTTTTCCCATTCATCCAAACAATTTCTCTGATTACTTAAGATGATTTCCAAACAATTATATCTAATCACCACATTTAACTTTATATCCCCAAATAAAAATTCTTCCTTTTCTCTTTTCCCAGCATTTATCATCAATACTTTTGATTATACTTGAATCCCGATCTCATTTTCCACTCTTGTTCACAATTTAAGCATGACTTCCATATTTTTTCTACTTTCTGTGCATGATAACATATCATCAGCAAATAAAAAACCCACTTTTAACTTAACCGATTCTATATTTCCTAAATGATAGTATAGTAATTATTTTCATACAATCTCTTAATAAGATCCACTAAAGCTCCATTTATTCCCAAATTTACTAAACTTACCCATCATATGTTTTCTTTATATTTATAAAAACCATATTGTCTTCCTTGAGAAAAATGAAATAAAAAGAAGAATTAAAGAATATTTCTTATTAAAAATTTATGACTCTAAAACAATTCACTTATTTAAGAGTTTTTTTAATATTAAGGGTATATGGTAGGTAAATGGAATTGTGGGTAATTTTTAGTTTAAATATGTTGCTATTTTGTAGTTCTTTACACTTGAGAAGTCTGCTTGTAGCAGTGAAACCATCAGTGAAGTTTTAGAGTTTATTTTCTTGGCTAGTCTGGTTGAGTTGTGAATTTGGGGTTTTTGATTATATATATATATCATAAGATTTAATAAGAAAAATTCTAAACCAGAAAAAGAAGACAATTTAAAGGAAATATTTATTTATGAGTAAATATCCTTTCTAGTTTTGTATAAATGATGTATATTTGTAAATCGATGAGAATAAATTTCAGCTATAAATGCACTGCTTTGTATTATTTAAAGTTCATAAGAAGCTAAACAGGACTATCTGTCAAGTAATTGTTTCACTATTGTTACATTGACGTAAGTTATTTGAATTCCAAATATTCTTTAATTTTTGCTAAATTTATTGAAGTTGTTAATGAGCACAGACTTTCACACGACCCACCACTCTCCAACTCTATCTCATAACACTGACACACTTCAACACATATATGTCGAAAAGATAAATGTTCAAGTGTATCAGTGTTGTGGGATAAAGTAGAGAATGGTGGGTCGTGTGAAAGTCTGTGCTCATAATCACTATATATTACATATATTGATACAGGTATATAATAAGCCTGTATTTCAGTTATTAAGTTGTTAATATATAAATTGAAATTTATTAAGTTTAAGAACCTTGAAATATATTTTGCTCCGACCTCGTAATTTTGATATATATATAATTAGCATTATTAGCATTTTGTATCGAAAATTATTGTAAATTAGTGATTGTAACATATATATATATATAATCATTTCACATGGTTAAGAAATCCAGTACCGATCTCTAAGAACTAATATATAATTACAGAGGGCGGTACTAGATTCCTAACCATGTGGGGTCATTTAATATTTGTATATTTATTTCAATATAGCGTTATGCACTGGGATTATATATATATTAATAACAGTCTCAAAGTAGTTATTCAAATTTGGGACACGGCTTCATTTATTTTAATAGTTATAAGTGAGTCAAGAAAACAAAACGTTTGTTCTTCTAATTTGTATCAGTTATATCTTTTTAAATGTAAGAACTTAATATCCAATAAAATACCTAAAAAGGTGTATTTTAGATAAAACCGTCATGTTATATTTATCAGATAGGTATAAAATGTGTGTGCAAATATAAAAACATATATGAATATGTGAAAAGTGTCCAAATATTTAAATAAAGGCTGACACCCGAAATCATTTTAACAAATAGTCTTTTTAGCATAAATATGATCAAGCAAAGCTTTGTATAGAGATTTGGATTCTTGCATTAATGAGCATTGGTGATATATACTTTAATATTTTGAACTTTAGTATATAAAGTCATTATTTAAAGCTCTTGTTTATGAGCATATTCAAAACAATAATAAAAATACTGTTTTATAAGAGATAAAAATCTAAAGATGGTCTCTTAAATTTGTTATTAATTTTATAAAGATATGTGGAATTAAGTGTATTTATATAATATGTTTATCAAGATTTACACGGAGGTTTACAGATGGGTTAAAGTTTCTTTTGAGAAGATATGAAATGATTGTGAATCTAAATAAATGATTATGGTTCTAGGAATCATTGTTTTGTGAAATTATATTCTATATTCATTGGTAATCAATACCTGATTACATTATAATACTAAAGATTATGGTTTGTATAATTAATATTAATAGAATTTGATCAGAATAAATCTTGGACAATTTTCTGGATTGTTTTACAACTATTATTTGTTACATATGTCTTTCTGCATACGATTCTAAAACATTATTGAAAATATAATGTAGAACGAAAATCAATTAAAAAGCATATTATTTTTTGCTAATTTTAAAAGTGAGAGTTTGATTATTAATTATCAATGTTAACTACAATACAATTTAAATCAAAAGTTCGGTTGATTAGTACAAAAGAAAAAATGGATTATTAATTGTTTTAAATTAAATATAAGGGAAATTTAGTGACTAAATTAAATGTCTCATATTGAGCTTATATACAATATGAATTAATAAAATAATATTCATTGGAGTCTTAAAATAGGAATAGATAAAAAATGCTGTAAATCTTTACTATTCTGTAAATAAATCACTTTGTTTAATTATTTATTATTAGAGTTCAACTTATTATATGAAATTTATCAGGTCAGAATAACAATTCCATGATATTTCATCCTGAAGTAAATCGTTTAATCATTGGTTTGACCAGGTATTAGAAATTGAGGGCACTGTATTGGTCGGTGTTGATCTCAAAATGTATGGAGTATTGGTATAAATTTTGGGAAGCTTATAAGAAATATATCTTCATTTCAGAGGCAGGGAATAACTCTGAATTCTTTTCTATTTATGTCCCTCAAGTGGCGCTAAGATATTAATGATTAGAATAAGTCTATCCTGAAATTTAGTGTTTTTCTTTTTTAATATTAATATGCTTACTTCATGATCAGGGAACAACTGTACAGAATATTGAACACACTGCTAATCATAATTTTAATATTCAGCGTGGTTTTCGAAAACTATCATGAATTACTAAACAAGCTTTTTTATGATAAATGTTACAAGAGAATGCATTTAAATGATCTTTATTTAGGATTGCCTCCATCTCCAGACCGGTTTTGAGCTATGGCTCTCTTTAATGAGGAGTTCGCTGAACAGATAAAGATGATTTGCATGCATTCTCTTGCAGCATTTATCATTAAAAAAGCTTGTTAAGAGTTATTAGCAGGCTCTGTATTTTACATATTTATAAATGCAAGCTATATAAGTCATGTGATATATAGCTTGATTATATATATATATATATAACTCTAATTAATGGTTGGGTGAGTGCATGTAAATTTAACATCTTTCAATAGCATATACATGACAATTAATTTCTTTTCACAAGATAACAATTATATAAATTAGTGAGTAAAAGATTTACTGAACACAAAAAACAAGACAAAAATAAGGAAAAATACTTTTAAAAAAAATCAGAAAAGCAAGATCAGCATTAATATAGAATCTGCTAGATTTACTGCTGAAGGCTTTATTATTTGTAAGTCTAAAAATATAAAGCTTCTTTCATCGGTTTGTATTTTTTTATTTAGTGCTGGAAGTCAATGTGGTTCTGAAATTTGCTCCCAATATGAAAAATGCTGTGACAATCGATGTGTAGACATTTGTTACCAGAGGTATGTATGCAGAGTTAACACTTTACTTCTACTTGTTTTAATCATTGTGATATATAGTACTGAGATTTATAGTGATATAGTTTCCTTTATAAAAATAGTAGTTATTGATTTAGTATAAGAACTCTCCAAAAAAACCACTGACACATCCAAGTAATAAATGACATTCATTATCAAAATGATATGATCAAAATCAAAATGCATACTAAATGAGTACCGAATAGTATTTATTATTCCAGTAAAAAATTTGACTTTTTCACATCTATTATAGTTTACATTAATTCTTGAAAATTCAGATTTTTCAGTTATTCCCTACTGTATTTATACCAATACATCCTCTCATCAAATCTCATACTTCTAACTTTTATAATCAATCATGCCTTCTTTATTTTTACAAAATTCTTTTATAATATGCATTTCTGTTTTTAAAATAATATATCTTCTATTTCCATGATATTGCTTTTTCTGAAATTTATCAACATTCTACCTCCTGCCCGTGTTGCTCTTCACTTGATTGCATCCATCATCTCATCATCTCACATGCAATCTCTTCATAGTTGTTTTACAATCTCTGAAAACTACATCTTTTATTTATTATCACATTTCTAATAACATGTTCAGCCCAGTTCAATTTCAGTCTCAATTCTTCAAAGATGATCAATAATATATTTTAATTCTTTCAACTAAGTATTTTATTTTCTATCATTTTTGTTACTTTCCATATGCATGCATTTTCTTCTTTGTTTAGCATAATATTTTCATATTGTTGGTTCTCTTAAGAGTTCAGTTATAAATATAAATTGATGGTAAACAGGTTTTTAAAATTTTTCTTTTTTAAGCACACAGGCATTTCATTTCAATATAAAGTTATTTTTAATAAAACCAATAACATACAAGTTTAATTCTATGATTAATTTCATCTTTTATATATACATTTAACCATTAAACATCACATTATCACTATTTTATGCTTACACAAGCTACACAGCGGCTAAACTCTCCATACAGTAGTGCCATTCAGTGCAAGCCATAGTAATCAATCGATGCAAGATGGTTTGATGATCATGCGATGCTAAGTGGTTTAATATCAAACCTTCGCAATACAATTATAGTGACTGTGGTTATTAACTAACCAAAAACACCAAAAAGTATGGATGCTAAACTGAGTTCAGATCTATATGACTTCTGCTTCCAATATTTGTGCCTTTCTAGAAAGCACATGTCAATTTTCAATTTCAATGATCTCTTCAACTTTTTTTTAACTGCATGATGGCCATCATCAAATGGAAAAAATATATTGTCCATTGTCATCCTATCCATCAGTCAATAAAGAAATTTTAGCAATGTCTGTTTCAGTCACCAAAAATGTCTTAGCTGACAATTTAATAATCTCATGGAAATAAAAGCCATAATTTATTTTTGTCTATCTTTATTAAGTAATTAAATTATTAATTAAAATATAAACTCATTTCTATTCTTTATTGCTCATAGACTAATTTGCATCCGGTTCCCCACTGTTATGTGCATCATTCATATGTATATTAGTGTATAAGACTTAATTATTGGTGACATCTTATTAATTTATTTAACCCTTATTATGGTAATTCCCAAGTCTCTTGTTCCACCCTGTGTTATGTCGGTACACGATTAAATTAAAACCCATGTGTAATCTGAGAAATGTCATTCAAAAGGTGTTCAATCACTGAGTATGAGTGAATGGATTGAATGTTGTTTGAACTCTATGACTCACCACCTAGATTTGATCAGCTTTAGTGTGTTTTACCTACACTCTGGATTTTTTTAAGTGGATGTACAAATCTTACCCATTACAATATAAACAAAAAATATATGGTAAGATACTTATTTTTCCTTATCTCAAATAATGTAAATTAATTAAGAGGGTCATTTTTAATTGTATTCCAAAGTTTTGTAACTTTTTTACTTCTTTCCTTTTAAAATAAATTAATAAAAAATGGATATATTTTTATTACATACATTGTTATTAAAATATATACTTACAAAATTAATACTTATATACTTATAAAATTACTACTTATACATGTATCCTATATATAAAATTTCTAAATGTCTATAATGTGTCAAATTCACAACCAATTAAAAAAAAGTATTACATTTGTCCGTAACACTAAGGGAATAAAGTAGTTCCACCATTAATATATTTTTTACAATAAAAAAATTGTGCTATGTAAGTAATTCCTTCCTTATGTTTAAGAGGCTTAATTTGATTACACTACCAAATTCACATATCAATATAACAGGTATATTTAAAAATTTAAATTTTAATTTAGCTTTATTAAGGGTACATTTATGAAATGTACCAAGCAGACCAGGTTGTTCAAAACAATTGTGAATTTCTCACATTTATGTATATGATATTAAAATATTTTGTTTAATTTACATTAAATCTTTAAAAAAATTGTTAAAGCAACCAATAAAAAAACTACTGTCTTTTGATAAGCCAGTTATAACTGGTGTAATTATGAAATTAATTAATTAATATTTTCAGGCAAATTGTTTTGTTTTACTTTATTGAGTCTGTTTCTAAAAGAAATAAAATAGTTTTATTCAGTTACCTGTAATCAAGATAATTGAATGTATATTTAAACAAGGGCAGCACTCTTCAAGAGTAGCATGCTTTTGTTATTGGAAGATTCTATGTATTTTACTTATAGAGGTAATTTTTATAAGATTAAGGAAGGGTGGATAATAGGTTATATTATTTCTCCTTTAGTATGTTCAGATTATATTAGTTTTATGGAAGAGGAAATTATTATTAAAAAGAATTGTTTATATGTAAAATTATTTGTCAGATACGTTGATGATTGTTTATTTGTAGTTGAGAATGATAAATTGAAGGAATTTGTAAATGAGTTTAATTGTTTTGATCCTTCTATAAAATTTGTGTTAGAAGGAGGGGGGTTAGATTTTGGTAAGTTAAAATTTTTAGGTCTTTTGGTGATTAGAAATATAGAAACTAATTGTTTATTGTGCAGTCATTTAGTTAAAAGTAAAGAATTAAGATCTATAATTAAACCTGATAGCTATCAGTCTGTATCTCATAAAGTAGCTGCTTTAAGGAATTATTGTCATAGGAATATTAAATTAAATAATTCTAGTGGGGTAGCTTTGTTTCAGAAATATCAATTTTATAAAGATTATTTGAGTGTTGGATACTCTGATAAATTTGTTAAAAGTATTTTATTTAATAGTAATATTTGTAAGGATGTAAAGGTTAAAGAAAAATATGATTTTATTTCTTTGCCATTTAAATTGTCTTCTTATAAAATTGTGTGTAGAAATAGTAAATTGTTTGGAAATAAGAAAATTGCTTGGAAAAGGGGTGTTACATTGAATAATTTATTAAATAATACAAAAGAAGTTTTTGATAGAAAGACTTCCTGGTGTGGTATATTTTATTCCTTGTTTATTTTGTAAGAAGGTTTACATAGGTCAGAGTAGTTTGAGTTTAAATGAAAGAATAAAGGTTCATAAAAGTAGAGTTAAAAATAGATATCTTAGTTCTGCTTTGTATGTCCATGAAAAGGATACAGGCCACACTATTGATTTTGATGAAGCTAAGGTTGTCTTCTTTGAGAGAAATGAAATCAAAAGAAGAATTAAAGAGTCTTTATTATTGAAAATTTATTATTCTGAAGCAATTAACTTATTTAAGAGTTCTTTTAATATTAAGGGTGGATGGGAAGTGAATGGATTTGTGGATAGTTTTTAATAGTATATATAATGTGTGGTTTTTTTTTGTAGTTCTTTACACTTGAGAAGTCTGCTTGTAGCAGTGAAACCTTAGGTTGTGTTTTAATATTATTTTTATGCTGGTCTGGTTTAATTTTAGATTTGGGGTAGTTTTGATTTTATATTGACTAGTTTAGCTTTATGCTTGTAATGTTTATATATATATGAAAAATAAAAACAAGTTTTATATATGTAAAAACTTGCTATCGCTTGTATTAATGATCAATAGATGGAGCTTTACCAAGACCTCCAAACAAGTGTATTTGTTTACATAAACGTCAGAGTCAATATTCACTGTCTCTTTCATTTTGCTCCACCCTCAGATCAGCTGATTTCAAGCTGATTTGCTCTCATCAGTGAGGGATAGAAACTTCTATCAGCTTGAAATCAGCTGATCTGAGGGTGGAGCAAAATGAAAGAGACAGTGAATATTGACTCTGATGTTTATGTAAACAAATACGCTTGTTTGGAGATCTTGGTAAAGCTCCATCTATTGATTAATATATATATATATATCAAATCAAAACTACCCCAAATCTAAAATTAAACCAGACCAGCATAAAAATAATATTACCAGCATAAAAATAATATTATAACACAACCTAAGGTTTCACTGCTACAAGCAGACTTCTCAAGTGTAAAGAACTACAAAAAAACCACACATTATATATACTATTAAAAACTACCCACAAATCCATTCACTTCCCATCCACCCTTAATATTAAAAGAACTCTTAAATAAGTTAATTGCTTCAGAATAATAAATTTTCAATAATAAAGACTCTTTAATTTTTCTTTTGATTTCATTTCTCTCAAAGAAGACAACCTTAGCTTCATCAAAATCAATAGTGTGGCCTGTATCTTTTTCATGGACATACAAAGCAGAACTAAGATATCTATTTTAACTCTACTTTTATGAACCTTTATTCTTTCATTTAAACTCAAACTACTCTGACCTATGTAAACCTTCTTACAAAATAAACAAGGAATAAAATATACCACACCAGGAATAGTCTTTCTATCAAAAACTTCTTTTGTATTATTTAATAAATTATTCAATGTAACACCCCTTTTCCAAGCAATTTTCTTATTTCCAAACAATTTACTATTTCTACACACAATTTTATAAGAAGACAATTTAAATGGCAAAGAAATAAAATCATATTTTTCTTTAACCTTTACATCCTTACAAATATTACTATTAAATAAAATACTTTTAACAAATTTATCAGAGTATGCTTGTAATGTTTATATATATATATTGTACCGGTATAAATCCACCTATATATATATATATATATATATATATATATATATATATATATATATGCAAATAAACTGCTATTACTTGAAAAGAGATCTTTTGGATTAATTAAAATTATTAAGTAATTGAGTGGGACTAAGTACTAATAGCCATCATATATGTCCTTGTCATATCTATTATTGCTATATAAATATAATAAAGAAATAATAATAGGCTGCTTATCAATATGCAAAAACAAAAAAATACTATGCTTTATTATTAAATATTTTAATTGTATATCAATTGAGATTTATTGAAGGCAGGTTAAATATGCAAATGTAGATTTAAACTTTCATTTCTATATTTACAGTTGCATCTGCAAATATATATTACTTTTTTACACAGCTGCTTTAATACTTTAATCAGAAGGCAATTTTTTATCAGCCTCCTGGTTGAAATATGAAAAGCGGCTGTGGAGAAAAGTAATTGTGTTTTGTTTTTTATTTATTTATTGCCTTTAATTAGTTTATATATTTGCTATTGTTTTCATATATATATATATATATATATATATATATATATATATATATATATATATATATATATATATATATATTTAGAGAAAAAACTTCATGCGATTCTAATGGAAAATGTCCTCATGACTATGAGATTTGCTGTGAAAATGAATGTATTCAGAAATGCCAGTAAGCATAAGAAAATTTTTTATATTTTTTATTTGCACAGTAATTTTAAAAGTTGCTAATAAATGAATAAATAGATATATGAATATGTAATAATTAATAATATATTGATTATATATATATATATCTTTAAAAACCAATCAACACTTAGATAATCCCAATATCAATAACAATCAATAATTTCAAACTGTTGTCAAGGCAACCACCTTTTAACAATATTGTCTTGACAACAGTTTGAAATTGTTGATTGTTATTGATATTGGGATTATCTAAATGTTGTCTGGTTTTTAATGATTACCTACAAACCCATTTAGCCTTGAGCATTATTACACTTAACATATAACTTGTAGAATGAAACTATTCTTCACATATGTGCTATAGAATTGACACACACACTCATCTGTCAATTCAACTTCATAAAACAATAAGAATAATTCTTCCTGCACACACTTCTGAATTTTTGTACTCTGAAACATATATTATGTTATTTAAACTTAGCACTATGCAACTTGATTCTGTTCAACGGTACATTTCTTTTATCAACATTCTGTCATTTAATATAAATCATATTACCCAAACCACACCACCACCCTCAAGACTCCGGATTCTCACCAATGAGCTACATAAAAGAATCACCATGTGTAAATCTGCTCCAGATTCCTATGCACATATAAAAAGACTTACACAAATTTACAATGACACCTGCAATGCTCTAAAAGAGTACCTTGCTATAAAAAAGAAAAAATCTGTCTAACAAAACAACACACCTGGACACGAGGGTATATTAGATGGGCTCTGGGATATCCTTCTACTGTCAGAGTTCCACAAGCACTTGAAACCAATGGTGTTACCAAAGCCGGAATATGATAGAGTCAATATACAAATACTTCAAACAAAAGCTGCAGCACATTGTGCCTTCACACCACCTGAAGATCCATTTGGCCAACCAGAGTTAGATAAACCTTTCCATGCTACTGATTTCTTGCAGAAGCTAAATGCAATTCCAAACTCTTGTCATCCAGGGCCACATGGAATCCCCAAATTCGTATTTTCACATCTCAGTCAGTTTACTACCACATATCTATGTGATTTAGCAAATTATCTATCACAAAGGCTGTTTAACATAAAAGATCTATATTCAATCTCCTTAGTTCCATTCATCAAAAATCAAGCTTTAATATCCAATCTGCCTAATCTGCGACCAATCTCCATGAGCCCCCTTGGTATTAAAATTCTGGAAAAGGTGCTAAAAGATAAAATCGAACCATATCTCCTCCCTCTATTATCACCAATGCAACATGCAAAAAAAGGCTCCTCAACAAGCCAAGCTGCCCTCATTTTCAAAACCATTGTAAACTCAGTTAGAGAGAAAAAAAGTATGCTCCCATGGCTTTTCAAATTGACATTGAGGCTGCTTTTGACTCAGCCCCTATTGAAATTTTAATTGAAACACTGGCAGACACCAAAATACCATGCAATCTCTTATACCTACTAACCAATCTACTCCTTAGTCGTGAAATCCATATTACAATTAATGGTAGAACATCACCTTCTTTCTCTCCCCACCAATCCATACCTCAAGGATCTCCACTCAGTTCATTATTATTTATGTTCTAAATTAACCCTCTCATAAACAAAATACAACAAAAATTACAAGGAATCCAAATTCCACACACTGGACAATATGTACCGTGTATTGCATACATGGATGATTTTATCATTTTTTTTACATCCAAAAACAACTACCTACTCTGGAAAAAATACTTAATGAATGAACCCTCAAATATAAACTCAAAATCAATATTAACAAAACATCAGCTTGGTCTCTTTATACTAGCAAGATAAATACAGAAGTTTATCATGGGAAACCAACTAATTTTCTTGGTTTTCCTTTCTACCTAGGGCCCTCTGCAATGAGACAAAACATACAAAAAAAACTGAAAGATGATGCTGAACGTACAACCACTTCTCTCTCCAAAAACCTACCTTTCACTATATGCAAAAGTATGCCTATTCAATCAGCTTGTAACTACAAAAATAACCTATTACTCACCAATCATAAATTTCACTAAATCTTTCACGTCATCCATTTACTCACTCTGCAGCAAGCTATTATGGTGCAGAAAAGTAGTCTCCATCTCTGTAAAACAACTTAGTCTTCCAACAACTAGAAATGGATTAGGTCTTCACTCCATACAAATTTTTCACAAACAAAAAAGTATTAATCTCCTAGCTGCACTGATAAGAAGTTTTCCAGCCCTTGAATGCATTCTTCAAATAACACCCACAGACTGACCACCACCTTCACACGGATATTTGTCTTTGCTCGTAAACCAACTTCAAAGCATTTATGATCAGGTGTCTTTTTTGGGTGTTGGTAGATACACCTATTGTACTATTTATAATATGCTATATCAAGACATAACAACATATCCTCACTTACCCATGCTAAATATGAACAATAGTCTTTTGATAAAGTGGTCAATGAAACCCAAATTTTTTGACTTTCTTTTAAAGGTAAATCTTCATGCTCTACCTACCTCCTACTTCCTTAAACACTGCAGATTTTACAACAAAATTGATGCTGTTTGTTCCCTGTGCCACAGGGAAGAAGAAACACAACAGCACCTATTTCACACCTGCATAGGCCTAACAAATACCTGAGAAATTATGATTAACACATATAGACAAAATAACATCACACTTGATAACCTATTAGAGATACTCAGTAAAGGCTCAATACCAGCAGCTCGTGCAGCAACTTTTTGTTTATATAGTTTCTGGTGCACAAGATGTACTTTCTGCCTTGGAGAAAATACCACAAAGCACCCAGCCACATTCTCAAAGAAGCTTGAACAATTAAAGGCCAGAGATGGCAAAATTGCACACCCAGATATATTTGCTGCTACATGGTCACTATTAAAAACTTGAAACAAAACATAACCTAAAAAAAAACAAATTATGACTTTTCTGTAACAAGAACAACTATTTTGTTGTTGCTTGTTTAACATATCCCTTTCTTTAATTATTCTTTCTGTTTGCTCTAAAGCTATATAGTTTTAAACCATGTATTTTCAACAATATAACTTTGGTTAACAACAAAATCATGTAATCTAATTCGTACAATAAAGTATATTATTGAAACACAATAAATGTTTTAAAAGATGAGTTGTCAACCTATACTTAGATCTTATTCTTTAAATAAACCAACTTTTATTGTCCATATTATTATTATGAGCTTGAATTTTACATTAGCAAATTACTTGCACAAGTTTAGTTTATATATGACCGGGAAGAAAAAGTTTTAGCCACACTGAGTCTTATTTGTTTGCATATGTGTAATAATTTGGTGATTTTATACTGTACATGTGGAACTGGAGAAAAAGGAATTCAAACTACTCAAATAAGTTAGACAATAAATAATAGTTTAATATAATGAATAATTATATACATTAATATGTGTGTAAATGAGCAGTCTACCAAAGGTAGATAATTACATATTTGGATTCATGCTGATGATTCTCATATGCTCTTTTATCAACTAAATAGGATATATACATCAACATACATCTTTGGTGGGTACGGTATTAAGATGCCAATCATTTATTAAAAGATTACATAACATTGCTATTAATGCTTTGTTTTATGGTTCTGAAACATGGTGGCTAACATATTATTTGGGAGAGCATTGAAAGATTCATTACATATATAAGAACAACTATTTTTACACCATATCGGTCGTGAAAATAAATAAAATACATTTGAAAAATGATATTTAATTATATAACAAAATATTTATTGAAAATTCTTTTAATTAACATTTAAAGGACAGAACATTTGATTTTCCCCAAGGCAAATCTTACATACAGAAATAACAAATTACAATGGTGGGATTGTATAATAAGACTAGCATAACATTATTAATTAATATAGCTAGTGGTTCTCGGAATTTATATATATTTGAGCAGAGTGCAATTTTCATATTATAACATTAAAACTAGGGCATGAAGCAAAAGAAATAATAATATGAAGAATGGCAGAGAAATAAAAGATAAGGATCATGCTTCTGGATGAAAAACAAAGTCTAAGACCCCCTCTTTGGGGCAATGCTTAGAGAAATGTAGTTAGGAATCGCATGGCCCAGGTGTACTGAAATCACCGATGCACAGAAGCCTTTTTATACAAAGGAAGTCCTGGAAAGCTCAACTATCCACAAGACAGAACATGAAGATGAATATATGGGTTTGATCTTGTCGCAACCCCAAGATTAGAAGCACGTAATATATATATATATATATATTCATGAAGATGAGCTGAATGTCAGTAATGCAGTTTGTTTTCAAGATTACTTTGCCTTTTATCAGGGCATCCTCCATCTTGACTCCACCATACCAGAATCATTATTCATCACTGAAACTCATTATTCTTTATGTCCAACAATCATTGCTCTTTATGTCAGTTAGTGATATCCAAATCTAAATTTTCTTATACACATTCCTCGTGACTGTTTTCATTTCACCACTCTAAAGCAAATTGGAACTGGCTTTTATTCACTTTTACCATTTTTAGAATCCTGAAAGTTAATAGTTTTCTATAAGTATTTTTATTTGTTTTAACTGCAGATTGATTGTTTTTAAAGGTTGTAAGATTAATAAAACTCTTATAAATTTAGAGCAAGAACAGACTGTGATCAAAAAATGAAAAATATATTCTTGGATTAAATAATTAAAGGCACATATTTCACTATGCATATAATATGCAACTACTGTACATGTTTTTAAAACATAGTATTAAATATAAAGCTGAATTATATCAATTACCACATAAATGTAATAATAGGATAATCATATTAAAAACTTAGTTTGAGAAATGAAGTTATTTGTGTATTTTACAATCATTTATAGTTTGATGATTTCCGTTTAGATTTTGCAAACGTATTACAGTAAAAATTTGGGAAGAAATATCTAATTCTATTTTACTTGCCTTTCTTATTGCATTATTTATAGTACTGTAAGACTTAGTTTTGAGGTTTAACAGATACGTACCTATTATTTTATATTTTTTGTAATTGTTTTTATTTAATGTTCTTTTCTACTAAATCCAATCAAAACATGTATATACCCCCAAAAATGTTATTTTTTTTTCTTTTTTTTTAAATAAACATATAGAAATATAAATCAAAATGTGAAATGTTGTTCTTGATTTTCACTATCGAAACAAACAAGCAAAGAGATGAACATCTTCAGTAGTATCTCTGAATGTTCTATTTGGTCAAGATAATGTTTCCAAAAAAACCTCAAAATAACAGAATCTTATTTTCTTTTAAAGGATAAAATTTTGATGCCCAAAAGCATGGCAAAGAGGAAGAACAAAAATTATTAGTTATACCCAGGACATTTACATCCAAACCAGTCTTCATACATGGATGCGATACTCTACCTTTGCCATCACAATGGTCAGGTTTTCTAACCAAGCACTGAAGGAACAATCACCAATTATGTTCATTCACAATAAAAAACAATGATAGTTTTTGGAAGCCATTGAAAGTTGAACCAGCTAATGCAGTATAAACACCTATGTGTTCAAAAGCTAACCAATAACCACCATCTATAACTGTAAATGACAAAATTCTTTAATGTAATCCAGTCCATCACATGTTAGTCCCCAAATATGAGAATGGAATAAAGATTTAACATTATTTTTTTCAAAGGTAAGGTAGTTACTTCCCCATGATTATGCATGATTATACATAAGTGAGTTAAATGAGCCATAAACACCATCATTTACATAGTACATAAAATCCTGTTCACACTTGTCAAAGTCATCATCCACATTCTTTGGTACAACAATTCTCTTAGCAATGATGTTTACACATAATGCGAATTCAGATACTACATAATAGTGGCCAGATTCAGCAATTATTTTTACACAACAACCAGATGAAAAGTACTCATTTAAGGCTGAGTTGACAACATCTGCATTCTTCTGACCAGAAAATCCTCCACCAGTGTCTAACAAATTAAAGTTAAAAACCATATCCTCTGTTAAATCAAAAAGTTATCTTGAAGTTTTAATAGTTCTTGCATATGCAGATGAATTATGACATCCACTTCAACATGGAAACTTATTCCAATTACACCTAAATCCAAGTTTTTGACAGTTTGCAAAAACTTTTCCACATACCAATCTTCACACCCAAATTTCATTCCTAATTCACATTAAGCTTTGGTATCTTCAGGTCAAAATCACAAAACCAATTTAGCAGAAGGGAAGGCTTCCTTAACTTTATGCAATTCAATTTCATTGTCAAAGGTCATCAGCTCCACATTGTTTTTATTGGCATACTTGATGTAAGACATCATCTTGCAAGGATTAGCATAAATGATGCATGATGGATCCACTTCCAGATTCAATACTTTCTGGATTTCACCCTTACTAGCACAATCAAAACTTGTTCCAAGGTTAGCAAGCAATTCTAGGACTGTACTCTGAGGCATTTTAGCAAGCCATTGCTTATGCTTGCTAATATCATCTTCCAGATCAACAAGAAAAAAAGGATCCCATTTATCTAACCGAGAGTGAGTAACTACAATCCTATTTCTAATAGTATCTCTAATTGATATTCCAAGACGAAAGCATTATATTTTATAAGTCATATTTATTTTGAAAGAAAAAAGGTCTGTGCTGTTGTCAAAAAGGTTTTAACGACGGCAATAATAAGTAAATTATTTTTATTTTATTATATTTTTTTTAATTATGTATAACGTATTGATTAATGGATATTATAACAATGATAATGTTTGCTTCCTGCGATTTTAACTAACTAGTAAATTTTATTGAATTAATATATAACAAATGTTATTATATATATATAACATTGAATAATACCTTAAAAAATATACAATAATAATAATAATTTTCAGAAATATTGAATGTAAAGGATGTAAACACTAGGTGAAAGAAATAGGTAGGTATATAAATACTTTAATACAAATTGTCAGACTTTTCTTTTTTAATGTACTTTCTTTTCTTCTTTTTTTTAGCAAAAAAAGTTATAAGCAGGCATGCCATTGGTTTTCTAATTATAAGAAATAAATAAAAAAAAAATACAATTAAAATGTTGTTCTTTTTTTTTTTAATAAATATACGTAATTATGCACATGTGCATGGATAAATAGATAGGAAGATAGGGACAAATTATAGACAGACAGACAGACAAACAAACAGGTAGGTAGGTAGGTAGGTAGGTAGGTAGGTAGGTAGGTAGGTAGGTAGGTAGATAGATAGATAGATAGATAGATAGATAGATAGATAGATAGATAGATAGATAGATAGATAGATAGATAGATAGATAGATAGATAGATAGATAGATAGATAGATAGATAGATAGATAGATAGATAGATAGATAGATAGATAGATAGATAGATAGATAGATAGATAGATAGACACGTACGTACATACATACATACATACATACATACATACATACATACATACATACAAACAAACGAACATATGTACAAACATATACACACATACATTGATGGATAGATGGATAGGGAGAATGGTAGAGAGGTGGTTAGTACACAGAAAAAAGACATGTGACTCACTACAAGCCTACATAATGTTGTCAATAAAAATAGTGAAATACAGACAGTAGGCAAAACCATTTGTTCTGCAATTAAAAAAGCTAAAGTACTTTTCGCAAATAAAATGGCTAAAATCATTAAAGATGAATTAGATTCTTATTCCAATAAACAATTTACAGTCTTTTACTTATGAATTAATATTTTGACTTGCTTAATTATTTATTTCAGCAAAAAGTTGTAAACGTCAAAGTAGCCATATACACAACAAGCAATCAATGTAAGAAAGATATCCTATACCAATGGTATGCAAATGAAGCTCTTAGTCAAGCTAAGTGAGGCTCCCGTTGAAATCCGAATTTATTTTATTTCAGAATTTCTTTTTAATTGCACTAAAATTTGTAAAATTATAGAAATTTTTATCAAACATTTTTTTTAAAAAAAGGATTAAACTTTATTGGTACAAAATGTTTTACAAGGTAAGCAATGATTTACATAGTTTCTGTCCATAGCGTTTCCAAAAATTGATCAATCTGTGACAACTCAGAGCATTAGTCCATGAGATGATTAATTATTAAAATTAAACTGAAGTTACAATTAGGACTTATTTGTAAAGTCTAGAGTTTACATATGAATAGCGTTTTAGGAGTACAATATTGAAAAATTCCAATTTGCAGCAGATAAGTTGAGGAATAGAAAAACATTTGAGATAATATATAATACAGTCAATCTACTGTTCACTTCTTCAGAATGGCCTCGAATATCCCCAAAAGAGAGCAATTCAGTATACTTTGGAAGATTTATGGAGAACTAGGAAAAAAACTAATATTTGAAATGTCTCTGCTGAAAACCATTCTAATTCATTTCAAAGAGCCACATGAACAGCAAAGGGCGGACCCTATCAATAATCACATTGGAAATAATAGTAATAAATAAGGTGAATCACTTATAATTAAAATCATTAGGCTAAACTGTAGCTTACTTTGAAATAACACATGATAAAATTATTTATAAGAATAACGCTAAAAAACCCGCTTAAAAATAACGTTATTTCTCCTCTCCTACGAATGAGAAAATCAACATCAGAAACGATCCACATAGCACCCTCATCCCAGCTACCATATTCAACAGAACTAGGATTTAGTTTTCCGTGGTCCCTCCTGACCATCAGACTCTCTCATCCACTCAACAAAATTAAGTAAAATGAAGAATTTTCATTAAAATGTAAAATCACTGTAGTAATTAATCATTTGAAATTTCAATGGCTGCCATGTTTTTTGCACAGCATTTTTATAAATGTTGAAATTGTTCTTACTTGTAATACCGTGTTGACATAGCTTGTATATGAAAGGGGAGTAAGAAACTCCTCTTTTAAATAGGAATAGTTTTAGAAAAACTAATTCCCTAAACTAAGAAAAAAGGAACTAAAACAGAGAACCAGTAACACAGTTAACTGGAGTCCTTGACTCCCTCTAGTGGACTCAAACATTTTTGTTACTTATTTATTATATATTCCATCATGTATGGACATAATACTATTTTTAAATGTATTGGCAAACTGGATGTTAAGACATCTTCTTAATCTTATAAAAATTACTAAATATCACATATGTATATTTCTGATTTGTACAATTGTGTGATTGCATATTTTAGCGATAGTTTTTCTATGAACTAAATAATTTCCTATTTCATAGTTTTTCAATAAATATGGTATGTAGAATGTTTTATTAAGCAATTTAAATTTGTTTATGATGTGTAATTTTACCAAGGTGCCACTGCAAACTTTCTAAAGACATATGTACAGATTAAGAAAATTCTTTTAATTGTTTATAATTAGCGTCATGTTTTTTAAACAATTATATAAAAAATACTCTTAAAAATAAAACACTGGAAAGCATTTATTTGATTTTGGTTGTGTTGTTTCTATTTTTTGGTGTTAAATAATAATGGAACAGACATTTAAGAATTATCTAGAAAATATTGACCAGAATTACAGATCCAAATTTCTTTTAATTATTCAAATTATTTTTTTGGTATTTTGTTTTAAGAAATCATAATTTGTTGCACTGTTTATGAATTTTTTAAAACAAAAATTAATATTTATATATTTTTATTTTAATTAATTATTTATTCATATTTGTTTGAATTTCAGACTTTGGAAATAAATTTACTCAAATTTTTTTGTTAACCTGACCTCAGAAAATATTATAAAATGAAAATAGAACAAAAAATAGAAGCTTTCAAAAAGAATGGGTAGAAAAATTTTCTTTCATTTACAATAATGAAAAGTTGTCTTATTTGTAGTTACAATTAGAAACTACAAAGTAAGCATTGCCATTATGAAGTAAGTCATCCCCCAGTTTTTAACTCAATGTCCACAGTATTCAAAATTGTGAACACAGAAACTTAAGTCATTTCAGTCTTGTTTATTTAAGTAAGAAAGACTCTTGTCTTTTTTGAAACTGCTAAATATGCATGTATCAGATTTCTCTAATACCCGCATATCCTGTCAACTGCACCAGTTGCTATGACCATGGTGATCAAGTTACAGCACAGCTGGATTGCAGTTTAATAAAAATAACATTGATATAATCTCAGGTGGCATGACAATTTAAATTATTGATACTACCTAATATTTGCATAATTTATTAGAAATGTTCTTCTCTTTTCAATATACGAGGTTATAACATATATATTTACATGGGTTTGAGGCAATTAATTTATCTGGGTCCTGTGACCAGATACTGTGGTCCTTGAATATTAATTAAAGTCCAGAGAATAGTTCTTGGAGAGATCAGACTGGCAAGGCTGATTAGCTAGTTGAAGCCCTTGAAGGATTAGAAGTGTTTTTTCCTCTGGCATTTTACTATCAGCCTTTCCAATCTGGCCTCTCTGAGAACTATTCTCCAGACTTTTAATTAATATTCCAGGACCACAGTATTTTGTCGCAGGACCCACATAAATTAAGTGCTTTACACCCATGTAAATATATATGTTATAACTTTGTATATTGAAGAGAGAAGAAAATTTCTAATAAACTATGCAAATATTAGGGAGTATCAGATTACATCAATGTTATTTTTATTAAATTGCAATCCAGCCATGCTGGAACTTGGTCACCACTGGACATAGCAGAGACATGAAAATGACAATGGTGAGAGAGGCAACAAAACTAGCTTTTGGTAGCTTGGAATATTGTTCAAGCCAAACATCCATATTGAGCAGGAGAATTTATTTTAAAAAATTTGGAACAAGCGATTAAAGTTTTGGATCCAGGTAAGACAAATCTGTGTAAATTGATACACAAGTTTCTTACAACTGAGTGTCTTATTAGTGAAATTAGTAAAAATGTTTGAAAATAGTTTGATGTGTGAAGTGAAAATTGTACAGCATTTAGTTTAGCTCTTCATGAATCTACAGATATTCAGGATGTTCCCACAATTGGCTGTTTTTGCAGGTGATGTCAAAGTATTAAAAATTTGTTTATAGAGATAATGAACAGGTTTGAATTGCCACATAATAAACTTGTAAGTGTTGAGACTGATGAGTCTTGCAATGATAGGGGAAAACCTATGTCTTATTGATCTTTTAAACAATAATTCTAAAATTTCACACTTTGTCCCTTTTCACCACATAATTCATTATGAGCATCTCAGAGCGAGGAACACTTAATATACAAAAATGTGTGGAAGATTGGTTTGCAGATTGTGAATTTAATTAGAACAAATACCAAAACACAACTTTTAAAGAACTTTTTAGAAGAGTTAGATGACGAAACAGATGAATTGGCCAATAATCTCTCCTTTTGTTCTATTATAAGATCGCTGTCAATTTATAATATTTTGAGCTGTTTTGTGGAACTACTAAATCCTATTATAACATTTTTAAAAGAAAAAGGAAAAAATATCCAGAATTAAAAAATGAAACTTGGCTTTGTGAGTTAATGTTCTTCACAGATATTATGGAACATTTGGAAACACTTAATTTGTCTTTACAAGGAAAGGTAAAATTATTAATGATTTGTTACAAATTATATTTAGTTTTGAAGCTAAACATTGGTCTTTGGAACATGATCTTAAGTCCAGATTATTTAATCATTCTCCATTAGCAAAAGCAAATATTAGTATCAAAGAAAAAAATTAGACTATATAAAGAATAATTGGAGAAATTGCAAGCATATTTCAAATGTAGGTTTGAAGATTTTAAAAGTTTTAAATCTACATTTGCATATTTTGTAAACCCATTTGTATATGATATTATTGAAGATGGATTTTCAATTTCTGAAATAATACTTGTCGAAAAATGGCTGGGGAATCTGAATTATTAAAAATAAAAGAGAATCAGGCATTGCAAATGCATCGCAACCATACTTAAATAATGCTGATTGCAGTCTAATTTCAATTTTTGGTGCAATATATTGCTGTGAATCGTTGCACTCCACAATGAAGTTCGTAAATTCGAAATATCATTTACAGTTGACCAATCAGCATCTCACAGAATTGCTGTGAATCTCTTTAACAAATTACACACCAAATTTCAAAGACTTGATCAAAGGTCTTCCTTAAAAGTTATACTTTTTATTAATACATTTTTATTAGTATATTTTATTTTTATTATTAAAATTTTGAAATAATTATTTTGTATTTTATTTCTTTCTCTTAATTATATTATTCATATACTTTATACATCTGTTAACACTTCTGTAGAATATACCATCTTATTAATTAAGTTAATTAAAATTGACTATATGTATTTGTTTTTGTGTACCTAAACAATAATAATACGTTGTGGCTCTTTACAATATGTGAAAAACAGGCATGTGTCTCTAATTGCCTTCATGTGTGCCCACCCCTGCCCTATACCATTAATTCTAGATAACCTCACTGACATTTATTTTTAAAATATTTATTCGTAAAAAAACGTAATTCCCCTTTCTAGTTTAATGAAAACGGGATAAATTCAAGTGTCTAAGATACCTAACATGAAGCCCAATATTGTATTTTCTAAAATTGGCTAATCATTTTATTATTTATAATCTTGATTACATTGCTAATATAAATTGCTTTTATTGCAGTTGAAGAATACTGGTAATGTATTACCTATGTGATTTCAATTTTTGGAATAATAAATGTTTTCACTGAGAAGATAATATTCAAAAAGATTTAAGATTCTGAAAATAGAACATATTTATAGTTAATAAGTGATTAATTCATGGTATTGTTTCTTTACTCACATCTTGGATTATTTTAAGAAATTGTAAACTCACAGATAAATATACAGATCGAGTAGGACTACAGATTCAAAAAAAGTGTAAAACTAAGTTTTCCTGAGATTTCTTTAAGATAACAAATGTACTACACAGTTTTCCAAATGAAAATTAGGCCACCAAAATTAATTGAAAGATATGAGACTCAAATAAATAGTACCAATGTAATTTGAAAATTAATATTGTTGACTAATAATATATATATATTGTAGATATGCATATTATTCAATTAATCAAAAAAAAAAATTTTTTTTATTTCTTTTATATATATAGACATTTATATATATATTTATTATTATGAATAAGCAGTTTTGTAGAATGTAATAATCTTTAATATTGATTTATTATATATTTTTTTTATTAAATAATGTGTTAAATTATTTAACTTTCGTTTTGTTGAAATAGAATATATCAGAAAAGTGTAAAATAAGGCGATTAAGATTATTAGATAAGGAGATAAAAAAAATGTACACGTGCAAAAGAGTGTGAAAGAATGAAAATGTCTGTATAAACACAAAAACGCTTTTACACCTATTTGTAATGGCTATAGATTGCCAGCTTTGTTGTATTGTTTTTATCTGTATCTAAGATTTTTTTTTTTAAAGGAGAGAGGTGCTTTGAGGAAATAAAGGTGATTATTAATTTTCTTGTAAAATCACGATAGAACATCAACTTGTCAAACTCTGATTTTTTATCTTTTATCTCAAGATAAGATATGCAGGTGGTCAGTTTCTTTGACCAAAGATTGGCAATATAAATGAATGAAATAATATTGAGAAGGCAGTCACTCAGTATTATTATTTTAGAGAGACAGACAGTCACTCAGTCATTATTATTAAAGAGAGATGTAACTCAGTATTATTAAACAGAGATGTAACTCTCACTCAATTTTTTTCCTCGTTATGAATGTTGAAAAAAGAAAAAAGGGAAAGTGGGTGATTTGATTTTTTTTTCATTCTTTAAAAAATTGAAAAAGGGAAAAGAAGGAAAAGACTCTTGTATAAAGTCAAAATAGACGAAGATGTGCAGATATACAAGTAATTCCCAGCAATATTAATATTGGAAAAAGAAGGAAAATGGAACAACATTGAATTTATAAGAAGAGGTTATTGACAATTCTATGAAATGAGATTAACATATTTTTCTGAGTATAATACCATGACTCTGCATTGCTAAACCATTTTTTTCTGCTTCCTGATTAATACAGAATGAGTTAAAATCACTGATCTGTCTATGGACTCATATACCAGTCAAATAATAACCAACAAAATGAAAGAGTTTGAAGCCAACCACACAAGCTATATGAAATGCTTCTTTTCTGGCTCCTGGTCTATTAAAGGCTCATTACCTTTGGATGAATGGAGAAGGGGAAGGAAGAGGAAAAGAAAATGTATAAAATCCATATATAGCAAAGTTTGAAGCCATGAATCAAATTTTTGTTAAAGTTTACCTCAGTCATCTAAAGTGTCTACGGTGATTATTTTTTTAAAAATGGGAGAGACAAGCAAATCCACCAATACATACTTATTAAAAAGTATTTATAATAGCTCTTTTTTAAAATGGTAGAAGGAAGCCAATCAACAATAAATAATTTTAGAATTAAAGAAACAAGCAAGTCAATTGATTCATGTTTATCTTAACAGTATCTGCAATAACTTTCTTTTTTATGGAGCAAAGACAATCAGTCTGAAAATTCAAACTCAGGACATTTATAAGAAGTGAAAGTGATCGGGTAACTATGAACTTTCTTTAACAGATTTTTATTCTTACTTATTAAAAGTAAACCTTAATTTACTGGTCAAAGCAATTTTTCTTTCGATACAGAAATATTAAAGACTTGTTTATCTATAGTTATTTGCACAAGATCTTCAGACAAACTTAATTGATCAATTTTTAAACACAAAATGGTGATCTGTAACTTTATTTTAAAAATAAAATAAACATATATTTGCAGTATAATGATGACTACATTTACTTCAATCAAACTAAGGATAAACTAAATTTTTGATGTTCTTCAAAATGGAAATGAAAGCTGAATTTACAGCCTAGTTTAAAATGTAAAATTAATAGTGAAGGCAACATTTTTGGTAAAAAGATCATCCAAATCAAAAAAATATGTATCATTCAGGTATATAATTATTTATTTTCCTTTTTAGAAGATTTATTTTTATATAGTGCTATGTTTATAAATTGTAATACATTAAAGATCAGCCTTTCAAGCTATTGTGCATGCGCTTTCTTAGGAGTGTTAATAATAAATGAATACTTTCATTCCCAACACAAGATATAATATTTATGAAAGAATAAAATGAATCCACTTATTCTTTCAAACCCAAATGCTTATATATGGGCAAATCTTAAGTACTGGAAATGAAAGCGTGAGGATAGACCACTCATTTTAAATTACTGTTTACGATGTCTGAATGAATGGACAAAATTATCTAGAATTTACTAAACATCACTCTCAAATGAAACTTAAACATATGTAAATAAGCATTTATTTTTATATAGCGCTATGTTTATAAATTGTAATACATTAAAAATCAGTCTTTTAAAAAAGTGCATGCACAATAGCTTGAAAGGGCTGATCTTTAATATATTACAATTTATAAACATAGCACTATATAAAAATAAATGTTTATTTACATATGTTTAAGTTTCAATTGAGAGTGAAGTTTAGTAAATTCTAGATAATTTCGTCAATGTCATTCATTCAGACACCGTAAATAGTAATTTAAAGTGAGTGGTCTATCCTCACGCTTTCATTTCCAGTACTTACGATTTGCCCATATATAAGCATTTGGGTTTGAGAGAATAAGTGGATTCATTTTATTCTTTCATAAATAATATATCTTGTGTTGGGAATGAAAGTATTCATTTATTATTAACACTCATAAGAAAGCGCATGCACAATAGCTTGAAAGGCTGATCTTTAATGTATTACAATTTATAAACATAGTGCTGTATAAAATAAATGCTTATTTACATATGTTTAAGTTTCATTTGAGAGTGACGTTTAGTAAATTCTAGATAATTTCATCAATGTCATTCATTCAGACATCGTAAACAGTAATTTAAAGTGAGTGGTCTATCCTCATGCTTTCACTCCCAGTACTTAAGATTTGCGCATATATAAGCATTTGCATTGGAAAGAATAAGTGGATTCATTTTATTATTTCATAAATACTATATCTTGTGTTGGGAATGAAAGTATTCATTTATTATTAACATTTGTAAGAAAGCGCATGCACAATAGCTTGAAAGGCTGATCTTTAATGTATTACTTTTTAGAAGATTGTAAAAGTGTTTAATTTGATATTTATTTGCAGATTTGTTTCAGCGGTCCAGGTTCAATCATAGCAGGTCTAACACTAAAGTACCAAATTTTCTTTTTATATGTTTGTTTTATTTTACACAATATTAAAACAATGATTAAAAATCTTCTTAACCAGTACCCCACTCATCTCACCCCACAAATTTTAGATATGAGCTGCCACTGCTTCTTCATAAACTTTGCAAAAGAATAACATTTTTAATTATTCCAAAAATGTTTTCTTTCTAAAACACTGATAATTAATGAATACATCAATCGAAGATCAGAAGACTGTCGTTAAAACTTTTTACTTTTCCACTATTATATTTTACTGTCCTTTTTTGATTATTTTTTAAATAAAAAATCAATATTTAAAAACAATAACAATTTACAAAAAAAAATAGTGAAATATCTCAATAGATGTCTCTACAAATGAAATTTTTGAAAAAATATGATTGCAACATTTTATTTAAATTTTTCTGACCAAATGTCTCTTTGCTGTTGTTCTGCATAACTAATTTATACTAAATTTATTTAATTGTGGTATAATTAGAAAAACTAAGCTCTCACTGACAGACAGATTTTCACTGTATGCATTGCATAGAATTCAATGTTGAGGGCTATCCTGGCAATACTTGGTAATTTGTGCAGTTCATTTTAAACTACACTTTCCTAATTTAAGCAGAACAAATACAACTACAGTCATACAACTCACAATGTAACCATATATTACTACCACTACAGTATGTACTGCAGCTAGATTACAGAAAATGTACGCATAAAGAAAAAATATTTATAAAAACATCAGAAATACTGATGAAGGATTTTTCTGTTAACCATGCCATCAAAAATACCTCTTGTGCCATCTAGTGGCATATGTGCCCAAATTAACTGACTTCTTTGTTAAGAGAAAGTGTTTTTAAACAACGGAGTAATCGTTTTCGATTTATTTTTCCTCTGATAAAAAATGCAGAAAGTTTTATGAAGATGTTTGTTTTTGTAACATAATTTTTATTTTTCAGATTTAACGGGTAAATTGAGTGTTTGTGTCACAAACAAATTATTGTTAACATTATAAAGTTTCAATGCTTGTGAACGAGTTTCAATTGAGATTTTGATTATTTGTATATGTATATAAATTTATATTTGGGAGTACAGTTAAAAAAAAGTGTTAACAAAAGATGAACGATTTATTTCTAACAATGCAAAGCAATCTATTGTCTAAAGTAAGCTCAGTGTAAATTTATTATTTGAAAAAACCTCATTAAAATAATATATTATTCACATTAAATTTTACCAAAGATGTGATGATATGATGTGATGTGATGGACTGTAGCTTCTCCTTAAACGGAGTCAAGAATCTCTCAAGAATTATGCCCAGAGAAACCTGTTAGCCACTTTATTTTTCATTTCCCAGTCTAAGTTTTCCCATATTCTGCTCCATTCCATTTCCACAACATAATCTTTCTCAACTCTATGGCCGTTATATCCTTATCTAGTGTCTATTCTACCAATACCTCCAGACTAGATTCTAGCTTGTAGTTTTCATCAATGTTGCTTGCACTTAGTGGTGCTACTATATGGAGAGTTTAGCCTCTGTGTAACATGAATAATGGTGTTCATGTGATGTTTAGTGGTTTAATCACATTTAATTTTGATGCAAGTATTTATGTGAATCTAAATTTTTGTATGTGTTTACCATATCATCATCATCATCAACAACAACCATTAACAATCCTCTGCAGGATGAATGTCTCTCCAAGTTTAATCCATCTTCACCAATCTTTACCTTCTCTTCTCCACATCACCCCTTCAAACACTTTCTTATTTCATCCATCCATCTCACATGTGGTCTCTTTCTGGGTCTTTTACAATCTCTTGGAATCCAGTTTATGATTTCAATTGTCCTTCTATTATCATCACTTTTAGCAATATGTCCAGCCCAACTCCACTTCAATCTTTTAATTTTTTCAATGAGGTCAGTAACACCTGTTTGTTCTCTTACCCATACATTGCATTTTCAATCTCTTCTTGTTACTCCCAACATGCATCTCTCCATACTTTTTTGAGTAGTCTGAAGTCTCTGTATTGCTCTTCTATTAAGTCACCAAATCTCAGATCCATAAGTGAGAACTGGTAAAACACATTTGTTAAAAACCTTCCTTTTCAAACACATAGGTATATTTCCTTTTAGTATCAAGTTATTTCTACCAAAAGCACTCCAACAAAGTTTAATTCTATGATTAATTTCATCCATTATGTTTCCATCTGTATTAATAATCTGACCAAGGTATTTGTAACTGTTAACTTCTTCTAATTCATCATAATCAATCTTTATTGTCATATTTTGAACAAATTGATTAAACATTACGTTAGTCTTTTTAACATTTATCTTTAGACCTACTTTCCTACTTTCATCTGATAACTCCTGCAACATTTTCTGCAGCTCTGAAGCATTATTTGCAAAAACAACTATATCATCTGCAAAATCTAAATGACTTAAATAATCTCCATTTACTTTCACTTCTTTAGTTTCCCATTTTAATCCACAAAATACTTCTTGCAACACTGCTGTAAAAAGTTTTGGAGATATGGAGTCACCTTGTCTTACACCTTTCTCAATGTTGACTTTCCCAGTATCATTATGTAATCTAATTGTTGCTGTTGCATTTTTATAAATATTCTTTAAAATATGACAATATCCTGGATCTATACCTTGATGATCCAATGCTTTAATCACTGAAGAAATGTTTATAGAATCAAATGCCTTTTCATAATCTACAAATCCAAAACATAATGGCAACTCATATTCATTTGTCCTTTCTATAACTTCTCTCAATACCTGGATATGATCTACTGTACTAAAACCACTTTTAAATCCAGCTTGTTCTCTTGGTTGGTGGAAATCCAATGTTCTCTGTAGACGAGTTGTAATTATCTTGGTAAAAATTTTGTATAAAACTGATAAAAGGCTGATAGGTCTGTAATTTCTAATATCTTCTTTATCACCTTTTTTAAATATTAATATTTTACTGCATTCTTCCAATCATCTGGTACATCTTTATCATTTAGACATTTGGTATATAACTTTGCTAAAAAAAAATCTATTTCTTCACCTGCTTCTTTTAATATATCAATTATAATTCCATCATTACCTGGAGCCTTTCCTTTCTTCATACATTTAATTGCATGTCTTACTTCTTCATTTAAAATTCTGGGCAATTCAGAAGATGTAATAGATATAGGAGGTACTTGTTCTTTATTACTATATAATTCTTGATAAAAGTCTTCTACCCATTTCATAATGTCATCTCTCTTTTTAGTAATAATTCCATCTTTTTTTTCTTATTGCAGATATAAATTTCCTACCAATACCAAAATGTTGTTTTACATTCTTGAGACTTTTATTTTCTTCTACAGCTTTCCTTACTAGTTCACAGTTATACTTTCTTATACCATTTTCAACTCTTTTTCTTACCATTTTACAAAATTCGAGTATTCAATCCTTTTTAATGCATCATTTGTGTATATCTTCATATTCCTTCTTTTCTTCATAAATTCTCTAGTCTCAGTAGAAATTTTATTGGTCAATTGCTGCTTTTTTCTACCAGCTATCTTTGTTGCAGTTTTTAAAAGTGTATCAGTTATTTTCATATTAATTTCATTCAAATCTGAATCATGTTCAAAATCTACTAATACTTGAAACCTATTTGTAAGTTCTAATTTAAATTCATTAGAATGTTTCTGAAGATTAGGAATATCAACTGTAAATATTGTTTTTCTTAATAATTTTTGTCTCTCTAGTTTTGCATTAACATGTATCTTACATCTTACTAATCGATGATCACTTCCTATGTTAAATTTATTAAGAACATTACAATCTTGAAATATGTATTTTCTGTTAGTCAAAATATAATCCAATTCTGCTGTACCTTCATTTGGATGCTTCCATGTCCATTTCCTTTTAACATTTTTCTCAAAAAAATGAATTCATAATATAAAGTTTTTCTTTTTCTGCAAACTCCACAAGTCTATGTCCTCTCTCATTTCTATTACCATAACCAAAATTACCTACAGCACTTTCATCTTTCATTTGTTTACCAATTCTAGCATTAAAGTCTCCCATAACAATTTTAAAATGTTGTTTACTCTGATCAAAAGCCTTTTGTACATCCATATAAAAATCTTCTACTACTTCATCACTATGAGAACTTGTTGGGGCATAAACCTGAATTATCTGCATTTGGTATCTGCTTTTAAATTGTAAAACTACTATTGCCACTCTGTCTGATACACCATCAATCTCCACAACGTTGTTCTTCCACTTTTTATTTATAATGAATCCTACTCCACTTGTACTTTCAATATGTGTGCCTTTATAATAGAGTACATGTCCACTTTTTAAGTCAATTGTCTCTTCACCTTTTCTTCTAACTTCACAAAGTCCAATAATGTCCCATTTAATATAAGAGAGTTCTTCTAATTCTTGCAATCTTCCTTCACTTGAAAGTGATCTGCAGTTGTAAGTACGTAAATAAAAAGTCGTCATCAAATGGCAGCCTGGGTCCACAATCAGCGGATTCTTAGCTCCCACTGCCTTCGGCCACCTTCGTCCACCAACCGCTGCCTTGGTTGGTGACTTTACAGCCTCCTTGGAATAAGGGCCATGATTTATTTTTGTCTGTCATAATTGTATATATCTATTGGGAAAATATCATTTACGCAAATATTCATTCTGCCTTATAAGGCAACCTGAAGAAAGACCATGGTGTTTCTTCATCTTAAACTCAGAGGTAAAATCCAATAAACTCACCACCTGGCTAATGCATGTTGGCGAGCAGCCCATCCATGTTCGTATACTATATGAATAATCACATGGTAATAACAACTGCAACGACAAGAACGTATGGAGTTTATATTAGGAATTTGCCCTGCTCGGTTCCTTTAAGGCCTCCAAGAGGAATCAAAGGGTCCCCTTTCAGTTAATAGCAAACTCCTTTATCTTATATTAAGTGGTTTATCGAAATACGCGAAAACTTTGTAAAAATATTCTACATTGATTAATGTTTTACAACAGTTACAAAAACCTACATTTCTTTTCAAATAACATTTAAACTATCTAGATTTTTTTCCTAAATTTTTGTTCTTTAAAAAGACAATTCAATATCCTCACTGATTACTGGGGAAAGAAAACTTTGTAAATTTGACTATACTGTATTTATGACATTTTTGAAAGCGTTATCTAAAAGTATATTATAAAAGTAAAAATGATTTATGCACTTTTTTTGTTGCAATCGATGAAATCTTATATATATCGTAAAAAAGATTTCAACTTAACAGCGGTATAACAATGTTGTCATTATGTAAAGTGGTATATGTGTAAACTCTTATAAATGTCTTCCGGAAGCAAATGACGAAATGAGAATTTATGAAATCCAATAACTTTATAGAGTTTAGCGTATTTCTAAAAGATTAATTAATAAATAGTTCACGGAAGTAAATGACGAAATGGAAAAAAAGGAACTTAACAAATTTATTACGAAATACAGTAATTTTTAATAGTTATAAAAGGATTTTCTTTAATAAAGAATCCAAGGTTATTTTACCACAGAAGACAGACGTTGTTGAAAAAGATTATTCAGGTATTTAGCGAATATATAAAGAATATATTTTATAATTAATAAATTTATGTTGCAATTATAATAAAATGAAATATGCAAATTTATTACTATATAAAAAGTAAAGAGTTTAAGCATAAATATGTAAAAATTTTGTGGTCTGTATATATATAACTTTAATTGCAAGAAAGTAAATTATTATTATATCTCAAAATCAAAAATAATATTTTAATTTAATGAGGGCTTGGATTTGAATTAATATGGTATTTTATAAATTTATTCCTTTCTGTACTTAACTTTTATATAAAAATTTAATAGATTTAAATGTAGTATAATTTCTCTTTTTTAGAAATATCGAAATTAACACTATTAATAATTTTAATAAACACTGTATTTATAAATAAATTTATAATACAGTAAAAAAAATCCACGTCAAAATATACTTTGATAAGAATGTACTATCGTTTATTGAATATTATGTTCTCTCTACTTATTGAAATATATATAAACATTCATAAAGTAAAAATAAAATACGCTCTTTTCTATACCACGGGGCCAAATTTATGGTCATTACTAAACCTTGAATAGTTTGCAAATATATACTCAGATTCTGGTAATTGAATATATATATATATTAATTATTTATAGAGAAATAATTTTCAAAATCACCCCAAATTCACAACTCAACCAGATTAGCCAAGAAAATAAAATCTAAAACACTACCAATGGTTTCTCTACTACAAGCAAACTTCTCAGGTGTAAAAAACTACAAAATAGCAACATATTTATACTAAACATTACCCACAATTCCATTCACTTCCCATCCACCCTTAATATTAATATTAAAAGAACTTTTAAATTTGTTAAAAGTATTTTATTTAGTAGTAATATTTATAATGATGTAAAGGATAAAGAAAAATATGATTTTATTTATTTGCCATTTCAATTGGTTTCTTATAAATTTATATGTAAAAATAGTAATTTGTTTGGAAATAAATTAATTTATTGAATAATACAAAGAAAATTTTTGATATGGGAATTATTCCTGGAGTAGGTTATATAGGTCAGAGTTGTTTGAGCTTAAATGAAACAATAAAGGCACATACAAGTAGGGCTAGAAATAAATATCTTAGTTCTGCTTTGTATGTCCATGAAAAAGATATAGGCCACACTATTAATTTTTATGAAGATAAGGTTGTCTTCTTTGAGAGAAATGAAATCAAAAGAAGAATTAAAGAATCTTTATTATTAAAATTTTATGATTCTGAAGCAATTAACTTATTTAAAAGTTTTTTTAATATTAAGAGTGGATGGGAAGAAAATAGAATTATGGTTAATATTTAGTGTAAATATGTTCTTTTGTAGTTCTTTATACTTGAGAAGTCTGCTTGTAACAGTGAAACCATTAGTAGTCTTTTAAAGTTTATTTTCGCGGTTAGTCTGTTTGAGTTTTGGATTTGCGATAATTTTGATTATTTAACTGACTAGTTTAGCTTTATGCTTTAATGTATAATATAAATAATTTTTTAAAACAAAACAGGGTAAAAATTATAAATTTAATTTTAAAATGGGTATTAATTATAACAAATAACTATTAAGCTACAGCTGTTTGAAACATGTTACTGGCAATGGTAAACTCCTGAAGCTGACTTAAGTTTATTACTTATTTGATACAATCAATTAATTAGTATAGTAATCAGGACTTAATTAAATTACAATTTGACTTATATATATTAATGACAATATTAAATGAAAATACCTTCTTCAGGTGATATACAATAGTGGGGATGTATATGAAGCAGATAAAGAGCCACAAAGACGAATATCAATATGATATGGAAGCAAAGGGTACCTTTTATTGTGTTCAAACTGCATTTTAATCTTATTTTATTCAAATATATTAACAATGTCTGAATTTGAATTTAGCCTCAAAATAGTAATTATTAAAGTTGTAGAAATATACACAAAATATATCTTATTATAAATTAAATAGACATTGCATAATATCTTATTAAATCTTTTATGTATTTCGTAAATGTATCTTCTCATAGTGTGTTTGTGTTTTATGTATGTTATCATGAATACCAATTGGACATCTAGGCTAAATTTGATACTCGGTAACAACTTTTCCCCTCATCATTCTTAATAGAGCAATAATTAGTGTTATAAACTACATGTAGTAGGCAAAGTAATTGAATTTTTTTATGCTTACTAAGCAAGGAAAAAATTTCATTAACTAAAAAAAATGTAAAATCAGGTTTTAATAAATTAAACAAATATATTTATTTATAAAACCAGAACAAAAGATTAGATGATAAAACCCTCCATACAGTAGTGCTACTCAGTGCAAGACAGAGTAATCAATGGATGCCAGAAAGCTTGTGCATAAAATCCCTATCTAGTGCCTACCCATCCAATATTCCCAGATTAGTTTCTGGCTTCTGACCTTCATCTGTGAGAAGCTTTGAATCTGAGAGCACTGCACGTAGAGCTTAGGATCTAATGCAACCCTCCAGCAGCCACCTTTTATTTCTACTTAACTACAAAACTTTGAGAATAAAATTAAAAACACATTAATATTTTCAATCCAAGTTCATTAGCTTATATAGTCATATAGGTCTTAATTCAGTTCAGTACCCATACATTTTGGTATCTTTGGTTCTTTAATAACCATAGCCACCACTATCCTATTAGGAAGGATTGGTGTTAAACCACTAAACATCACATGATCACCATTTCTTATGCTTGCTCATAATTGTTATTAAAACAGGGATGTTTAGTGGTTTAACACCAATGCTGCCTTATAGGATAGTGGTGGATATGGTTATAAAATAACCAAAGACACCAAAACATATGGGAACTAAACTGAGTTCAGACCCATATGACTATATAAGCTAATGAGCTTGGATTGAAAATATTAATGGTTTTTCAGTTTTATTTTCATAGTTTTGTAGTTAAGTAAAGATAAAAGGTGGCATCTGGAGGGTTGCATTAGATCCTAAGATCTAGGTGCAGTGTTCGAGGATCTAAAACTCCTCACTGATGAAAGCTAAAAACTAGTCTGGGGATATTGGATGAGTAGGGACAAGATAGGGATTTTATGCACAAGCCTTTTGGCATCCACTGATTACTCAGGCTTGCTCTGAGTGGCACTATTGTATGGAGAGTTTTGCCTGTTTTAATAACTGTTATGAGCAAGCATAAGAGATAGTGATCATGTTTAGTGATTAGATGATAGATCTTCTCAGTTATCTACACTAGATTTTGTCTTTAACTGAATTTTTAAACACTGCTTTCATGAAATAATACTAGGGTAACTAATCAATCAAATGAAGATTCTTTGACTAGGAATTTATCATAATACATCATTTACAAATTCAAGGTGGAAAGTAAATATTTTTATTACTTTTCATTGACAGATCTTTATTTTTTTTTCAAACTTTTAATATTATTTGTCTTTTCAATTTCTTATTTGTTTGAGAAAGTTAAAGAGGGGATAAAGGAGTGGGGGGGGGGTATGGTCAATTACACATTTTCAAGGATTGTTTTGATTTTTTTGTCATACTAGTTGTAATCTTTAATATCTATATAAGTATATTAGACCATTAATAAAGGTGAGATTCCATCTTTATTGTTAAAAGAAGGTTGCCATAACAGCAGTTTGAAATTGTTGATTGTTATTAATATTGGAATTGCCTAAGTGTTGACTGCTTTTTAATGAAAATTAATTTATATAAATTTCAAACAACCTCTTTTGATTTGTAATTATCAGATTTGTTTGAAATTATTTGTCTGTCTTTAAAATTTTTAAATTTCTTCTTTCTTATTTGGGTTTTAAAAAGTGAGAAAAGGGACAATCAATTGTAGAAATGATGTCTACTTTGATGAAAACATTAATTTTCTGTTCCATTTACTATTAATTCCAAATCAAACAATCCCAATAAAAATCAACTGGATGGCTATGAAACAATAACAAATTTTTGAAAAGGGTTACAATGAAACTCCTTTCTTATTCATTTGAATATTTTACCACTCACCTGAGAGTTGTTTACCTTTTTCTTCATAAAAACCCAAAAATAAAAGGCATCATTGAAAGCATGTATGGTCCATGCAAAATTGCTCTAAACTCCCATTTACTTTAAATGAAGAATGAAGGGGATTTATTTTTACTTTTTTCATTAAAGACTTAAAAAAAATTTGAATAAACACCCCCAAGTCTAATGTTCCAGTTGCTTTTCAAATGAAAACATTTTAAAAATATGATCAATGAAGAAAACAAAATTTGTTTTTACATTAATTTCTAACATGTTACAAAAATGTACTTATTGTAATATGCTAACAGAAAATGGTTCATTTTTAGCTTCTAGTTTTCGGTTGTATTTTTTTTTAAATCTTTACAAATCTAGATTTTAGATATATAAAGTATTTAAATTTTAAATTTGTAGATTAATTATCCCAGAATTATTTGGTGATGTAAAGTCATTGCGTATTAAAGAAACAAAAAGACAATGAAAGGTTCTAAGGAGCTTAGTACCAATTAGATTTAATTAATCATAACAAAATATTGAAGCGATCTCATTTTTGTTTCTAATTAAGTTTGACTTTCTTATAATATATATACAGTGGGCTGCTACTTGATTTTTACCAAATTGATACTACATTCTCAAAAACCTGAAAAACAATGAAGTGACAAAAAACAAGCACACATGTGTGCGCATGTGAAATGAAGTAGATGTATCAAAATAGTACAGCTATGCGGTGACTAAATCCAGTGGAATCATATTGTCTTGTATAAGCATTATATACTATTAAGTTTGGCCAAAAGTATAAGTCATCTTTATTTTCACTAATACAGACAACCCACAGGGGTATTTGAGAAGTTCTGATAGGGATGACTAGTCATCGGTCTTTAAAGTATGATAAACATTCTCTGTAAATCAAATACAAAATACACACTTAAGTAAACAAACTTCAAAGTATTTGGGAATAATAGGGGCATCTCTTGATGGGGCTCATTCCCTGTTTGAAGCTTAAAATTCTAAATACTGTATTTAATAACTACTATCTAATTTCAACAATAAATAAATGGAAGAAGCTTCTTTCCCATCTATTATGGAATCCCCCCCCCTCCTCATTGGTATCCACTTAAGAAAAGCCACATATTTATAAAACCAGATATTTTATTTTTTATGTTTCAGCAACAATAAATTTTATTAATCTTTGTTTACAAAAATTACACAAGTTTGATTGCAAAGGATACAGGAGCAATCTTTTTTTCCTTGGGTTTAAATTGTTCAATATTTAAAGTTATATCAATCATTTGCAACTTATATTTAAGCATCAAATTTTTTAAATTATAAAAACTGCCAACACTAACTGTTGAGCAGTTGTTTCTACTATTTTAAATTAGAGGCTCACTGGTTGCTTGAGAAGGGACCAAGTTGCCACATATATGTCTGGAGGAGAAAATCTGGAATCCCTATCCTCTAGTTGTTTAACTTTGTTTATAAATGTTGATGAATGTCACCTGGTATTAATTTCCCAAAATATATGTACATCAAGTACACCAAAATGCAAATAGTAAAAATTTATTAGCCCAGGTTGTGGGTGTGTCAGACTTTTGATATGAACTTGTAATTCCCTGAATTGAGAATTTTGGCTGCCTATATGTATTTAAGAGGAGAACGTGAACTTTGTTCAAGGATTGTCACAAGTAGAAAATATAAATATCACATGACCACCTCTTTTTATGTTTGTGTATAACTGTTGTAAAAGCAAAATACACTTCCCAAACACAAACACACAGAAAAAGCAAAGGATAGCCAAAGGGCTGGTGAGTAAAATACCCATATTGCGCCTCCTCATCCAATATCCCCAGACTAGTTTCTGGCTTATGGCCTTCGTCAGGTGGGTGCTGGAGGGTTGCATTAGATCCTAAGATCTAGATGCAGTGCTCTCAGATCCAAGGCTCCTCACTGACGAAGGCCATAAGCCAGAAACTAGTCTGGGGATATTGGATGAGTAGGCACTAGATGGGGATTTTATGCACAAGCCTTCTGGCATCCATTGATTACTCTTGCTTGCTGTGTGTGGCAATATATATAGTGAGTTTTTGCCTGTTTTAAGTAGAAAATATGTTTCTGGGTTTCTTCAACTGCAAGGCACAGTCCTCAGAATGGATCAATGTGTTTATACAGTCGTCGATATCTGATAAAGTAAATAAGGCATGCAAGTTAAGTCAGATTAGAAAAATCAAATAATTTTGGCTCAGGCGACCATCTCCAAATATTTTATTTTTTATATAATAAACATCTTGATAAAAAATCAAGTCATATGACCTAATTTTAATAAAGCTCCTATTTACAAATGTTATATATAGTTAGGCATTGATAAAATGCTGGACTAGTTCTAGTATTTTTATTCCCTAGCACCTCACTGATGACGCTAGAGGCAGAAACCGCGGTCTGAGGTTGAGGGTATTTTTGAAGCTTCATAAGAGTTTGTTTTTAACTTACTCTATATATAACATTTGTAAATAGGAGCTTTATTAAAATTAGGTCATATGACTTGATTTTTTATCAATTTAATTTTAGTTTTTTTGCTATTAATGCTTTGGCGATTTTATATTGCGAGAGCTATTAATATATGGTGTATCTGAACTTAGTTCAGTCCCATACGGCTATTTGAGTTAGATAGCTGGATTTTTGGACATTTAAATGTCTGAAGGTTTCAGATTTTCTTCTCAATAGTTAGGCATTGATAAAATGCTGGACTAGTTCTAGTATTTTTATTCCCTAGCACCTCACTGATGATTCTAGAGGCAGAAATCGCGGTCTGAGGTTGAGGGTATTTTTGAAGCTTCATAAGAGTTTGTTTTTAACTTACTCTATATATAACAAATAAACATCTTGTAAATAAAGTAAAATTCTACAAATTAAAAGAACCTGCTATCCCAAAATAAAATATAAATATTACCTAATAGAAATTGGAAACAACTAATGATAATAATGATAAACAAAGTATATTTAAGGTAAAAAACAATCGGATTTCTCAAGCGGTGCTTTCAAGCAAACATATATCATACACACACACACAGAGTTTAACTTAAGTTTAAATGAATATACTAACTATAATAGCATATTAATACATTTTATATAAAATTGTAATATTTATTATATTTTTTAAAACTAAAATATAATGCATTCAGCAATTTCATTTTGTAATTAAAATAATCTGTAAGAATAAATACACCTTTGGATGACCTTCGATTTACAGACGTCACTTAAACTTTGAAAGCTAAAAAAGATTCTTTTTTTTTTTAAATAAAAAAAAATAACAATAACAAAAATATTAAACACATAAATAAAAATTTATTTTATATAAAAAATAGTATTTTTTTTTTCTTCTTTGTAGTTTATTCCTGCAAATAATGATTCTATATGCCGATACATTAACATGTGGAGAAAGTAAATAACTAATGTACGCACAATTTTCTTTTAGAAATTATTAAAGTTCTTTTTCAATATAATTAAGAAAAATAATTAATTTAGTTATACAAAGTAAGGTAAATAAATTGTCAACAACTAATGTGATTATTTCTTAGAACTGTATAAATTAAATTCTTAAATCGAAAGTTCAAAACAAAATCGAATGTTAAAAAATGCTCCTTTTAGCTTAATTGCACTCACAAATTCATGTTAACTGATTGAGATCCTATTTAGCTGTCACGTTAAACTGTTATTGACATCTATGAAATATAATGATTCTTAGTTGCCCAGGTGTAACTTTTGAAGCAAATGGCTTTCAATGTCAGTGGCAAACCCTGTCCAAATGTACTTCTCTATTCACACATCATTTTTGTTTACACGTGATAACTAAAAGAAAGGGCGTTTTCCAAAAATATAAGCTCAAATTTATAATCCTCTGTTTGTGTCAGCAGACGAAGGTGAGAAAGAAAACACACTATGCAAGTTTTTGAACAAAATTTTTAATTTTAAAATAACATTTCTGAATGCTTTTGCATTCAAAATGTTGTTGTAAAAGTTTCCCAGACACATTTAGAACAAAATATGTAATAACTAAAACACACATGCTTATTATATATCTGTGTATATATATGATATAGATCTGAGCATTTATAGCATATATGTGTAGAGATGGTAATCTGGACCAACTGATGATTTCTGGTTTAGCATGAAATACCTATATTGGTGATTATTTATCTTTTCAACATATAGGTGTTCAAGTGTATCAGTGTTATGAGATAGTGTGGAGAGTGGTGGGTCATGTTAAAGTCTGTGCTCATATACCCTATATATTACATATATAGACACAGGTATATAATAAGCCTGTGTGTTTCAGTTATTACAACATAATAGAGATGTCTGCCCATTCCTTGTATATGTATTGAATGGATTATGTCCTGTACATAAGGGGTTAGATTGACCTTGGGTCAACATGGGTGTGACAAGAATCTCAGCCTCAGGGTGGCTTTTGAGCATTCCATTACCAGATTTTCAATTAGATGGACGGTTGAAGAGTTGGAGTGTGGAATAGATTGAAGCCTGTCCATTAAAGTATGAGGTTTGGCTATCTTAATATATATCTGAGCATTTATAGCATATATGTGTAGAGATGGTAATCTGGACCAACTGATGATTGCTGATTTAGCATGAAATACGTATATTGGTGATTATTTATCTTTTCAACATATATGTGTTCAAGTGTATCAGTGTTATGAGATAGTGTGGATAGTGGTGGGTCATGTGAAAGTCTGTGCTCATATACCCTAGATATAACAAAATTTGTATTTATTTAAAATAAATAAATATCCTTCTAAATAATAATTATTTAAACCTTTAAAAATAAATAGACTTTTTAAAATAATAAATTACATTATCTTATATATATATGACTTTTTTTCTCCCTCTTTTTTTTCTTTTTTGTTTGTAAAATACTATTATCACTTTTTTCAAAATAAAATGATAGCCAAAAAAGAAAATTAAACTTTACAATAGTAAAATAACATTGCATCACTAACACCCTTTGCCAAATCTGCTCATCCAACGAAGAAACCATTCAGCATGTATTACTCATCTGCCCTTATCTCAGTCAGATTCAGTACCTTATCTAAGAAGGGAACCCAACCAACACACAAAATATATCATCCATTAAGCATGCCATCAAAAACAGCACATTCTCCCTCATCAAATTGTCCATCTTCCTCACATTTACAATCTGGCTTACCAGGTGTAATCTCATTTTCACACAAGGAAACCTCAATGCCTGCCAAACCTTCTTTGAGCTACTCACCAAGATAAAACAAAGAGATAAATTGTTGGCTCCTGAATGGCTTTTCAGAGGCATCTGGACAAGCATCTCCTTCCCAAGCACATAAACACTCACCTTGAGAAATTCGAAGCACCCACACTTATGCCATGATGCAGCCATCTAGCGCTACAATGCCAGCATAAGGTGAAAAAATTACCTGGACTCTTTAACTTACTTAACTCATGTAACATGAATAATTCCAATAAAGTTGTTTTTGGAAAGAAAAAACTTGTTAGTTACTAATGTTTTATTCGATATAAGTTATATTTATTTATTTATACAATTAAATATTAGCAAACTATGTATTTTTTCATTTTCCCAAAAGTATAAGTAAAATAGACATCTATAATAAAATAAAAACAAAATATATATAATATTATCAATCTCAGATTTTTATTTTAGAATAACAGAAATATTAATATACTGTTAAAATATTTTTTTGCCATGGGACAATCAGTTCCCCCTAGTCGATTTAAAGTATAGCTCATAAGGCATTTAAACTAAGCAATGTAAAAATAATTTAGTTTTTAAATCTAAACACTATTTATTTTATTTACGAATACAAAAATCAATCTACATTTACAGCATATATATATATATACACTGTAATAAATGCAAGGGTTTTGGTAAATTATTTACGAATACAAAAATCAATCTACATTTACAGCATATATATATATATACACTGTAATAAATGCAAGGGTTTTGGTCAAGTTGATGTCACACTTGAGGAGGCCATTATATGAAAGCCTAGACTTCCTTCATATTTTAGGCTATCATAAAATATCCAAGACTAATTAGTATGAACGCACAGAAAGAGATCTTAATTTCACTAGTAAGGTAACACTGACAACCAATTCACTAAACATACAAAATCATTTTTTCTTCTGATTACTTCAAGGACAAGAAGATCGGAAAGTCTTTATTATCAATATGGGATGGACAGCATACTCCTTATATAAACGTATTATGTTATGTGTTAATTCTATGCATTGTTAAAATATTGGAAGTATATATATTTATATGTGTGTTATAGTAAATTATATATTATAGTCTAAAACAATTGATTAAATACGACCAAAAAGTAGTAATAGTATTAAATAAAATGCTTTAAAGTTGCAATAAAACCTATATTCAAGAGAATGATAGACACTTTGGTAGCGATGAAAGACTTGGGAAAATAAAAATATCATAGGATGGAAATGACTATTATTGGAAAAAAGGAGATATATTACATATTATAAGAAACTTACAAATGAAGAAAACACATTTGACAAATTGTGAAAAATAGAAACTGGAAAGAATGCACTTTGTGATTGAGGAAGAAAATTCTTAAGAGAAATATGATATGAAAAAATGGAAAAATACTTGGACAAGAAGACAAGAAAGAATCGTTAAATTGATTATTAAATTAATACATTTTTATAGAGAATAATATACTACATAAGATATTTTTATGATATATATGATCACTATTTATTTGTGGATCTGAGACTTGGACACTTAATAGAAGAGCAATACAGAGACTTCAGACCACTCAAAGAAGTATGGAGAAATGCATGTTGGAAGTAACAAGAAGAGATCAGAGAACAAACAGGTGTTACTGACCTTATTGAAAAAATTAAAAGATTGGAGTTGGGCTGGACATATTGCTAGAAAAAATGATAATAGGTGATCAATTGAAATCTTAAACTGGATTCCAAGAGATTGTAAAAGACCCAGAAAGAGACCACATGTTAGAGGGATGGATGAAATAAGAAAGTGTGCAGGGGTGATGTGGAGAAAAGAAGCTAAAGATCAGAGAAGATGGATTGAACTTGAAGAGACCTTCATCCTGCAGTGTATTGATAATGGTTGATATATATATATATATATATATATATATATCATATATATATATATATATATATATATATATATATATATATACACAGAGGCAAAACTCTCCATCCAGCAGCACCATTTGGTGCAAGCCAAAGTAATCAATCGATGTAGGAAGGTTTGTGCATGAAATACCTATTTAATATCTACTCATGCAATATCCCCAGACTAGTTTCTAGCTTGTGGCTTTCATCAGCGAGGAGCATTGAATCTGAGAGCACTGCTGAAGGGTTCCAAGGTTCGACACTGATGAAAGCCACAAGCTAAAAACTAGTCTGGGGATATTGGATGAGTATGCACTAGATAGGGATCTTATGCACAAACCTTCCTGCATCCATTGATTACTCTGGCTTGCACTGAGTGGTGCTACTATATGGAGAGTTTTGCGTCTGTAAGAAACAGCTTGTGTAAGCATAAAGAATTGGGATTATGTGACATTTAATGGTATAATACATATATAATAATGGTATATAGGATGGGATCATGGGGCAGTGAAGTACATTAAATGAAAAACAGAAACATCTATGCAGCATATATGACAAAGGATAGTTTTTCTTGCATTCAATCTAAATCAATTAAATATTTTCTATAAACTTTGACTGAATTCAAGTTAGCCAAAATAATAAAATAAATATTAAATATATTGCTTGTTGTGTGAATATTCTTATTAATAAATCAAATATTTTTATACTAATAATATAAATATTTTCTTTATATATATTAATGTTTATTATAAATAACAAGTTTAATTGAGCGCCATGGCTAAATTTTTTTTTTTTTTTTACTCGAACAATTATTTATATTACTTTACAAATTACAAACAAACAAATTATAATACTCTGGTTCTCAGATTTCAAATGACATATCTATTTATGTAAAAAGGCAGTTGCCTTGACAACAGATTGAAATTGTTGATTGTTATTGATATTGGTATTGTTGAAGTTTTGCCTGCTATAAACAAGAATGAAAAGGATAACAAATTTGATATCTCTTTATGTGTTTCAGTATAACTATATTCATAATTTGACCAGTTCTATTAATATATTATATTCTTAACTAAACAAAAATAAGAAAATACCAATTCAAATAAATAAATAAAATAATTAATTTATTTACAACTATAAATGTATGGAGGTGATAATCTGGACCAACTGACGAGTGCTGGTTTAGCACAAAATATGTATAATAATGATTATTCATCTTTTCAATGTGTGTGTGATCAAGTCTATCAGCAGTATGAGATTGAAGTATAATAACCACTATTTTCTATTGCATTTTCAAATGTATACCATATAATAATCAATTGATGACACCTTATTACTTTCACAATGGCTTTATTATCCACCCTTTTCTTCAGTTGATAATTCTGAAGAAGATTGCTGGGGCAATCAAAATTGTTAACTGAAGAAAAGAGTGGATAATAAAAAGCACTGTGAAAGTAATAAGGTGGCGTCAATTGATTATTGTATGTATGAGACAGCATGGATGGTTGAGGGTCATGTGAAAGTCTGAGTTCAAACCCCTGTATATTATAACTATAAAGAAAATAACTAACGCATGCATTTCATTTATTTACAATTAATAAAATTTATATTATCAGTTAAAATTATTTCAGAATCTATTTTAAATCAAAAAACCAACATGGCTACAATCACATTTTGTTTGAAAACATTTTTTTTTTTTTTTGAGTAGACGACTCATAAAACATTCATTTTAGAAAAACACAAGCAATTGTTCCTGATTAACAAGAGCTGCTTTTTGTCAATACTGGAAAAGAATTTTTTTTTACAATTTGAATGTAATAACTGAAACACATGCTTATTATATACCTGTGTCTATATATCCTAATATATAGGGTATATGAGCACAGACTTTCACACACCCCACCACTCTCCACTCTATCTCATAACACTGATACACCTAACCACATATATGTTGAAAAGATAAATAATCACCAATATACATAACTCATGCTTAATCAGCAATCATCAGTTGGTCAATAAATTTAGTATTTAAATTTAACATATCGTTTCTTTCACTAAAGATAACTAATCCTAAATGTCTTTTGAATTTTAAAATTTGGATTTCAAATATTTAATATTGCATTCTACAAATGTTTTGAATATTTAACAACATTACATCCAATAAACAAGATATTATTGGTATAATTACAGATTCTCTTTAGTATTTAATTTTTCTATTTTATAAAAATTTAAATATTAACGTTTCAAAATGTCTATTGTTTAAAAGATTACATTTGTAATAAATAATGTAAAGATTATCAATATATGATATATAAAAAAGATTTAATTGTAAAAATGAAATGTTCAAATATGGAGAAAAATCTCTTATTGGTCTTTTTAAAATAAGAAGAGTTTGAGCCTGAAACAGTTAAATAATCCAACCATTACTTTATATTGCAGACACACACGTGTTTATCTGTATCATACCTATTCAATATCCTAACTATATATATATATATAATTACAAACTAATCAACATTTAGATGATCCCAATATCAATAACAATCAACAATTTCAAACTGTTGTCATAGCAACCGTCTTTTAACAATAAAGGTAGAAATAAAAATGGAATAAAGAGATTTCACCTTTTTAAAAGGGTATTGCTTTGACAACGGTTTAAAATTGTTAATTGTTATTGATATTGGGATTGTCTAAGTATTGACTGATATTTAATGATTACTTACAAACCCATTTAGCCTTGAGCATTATTACACTTATTATATATAAATATAGTTTGATCAAATAGTATATTTTTTTTACTGTTTGATAGCTTATGAGATTATGAAGTGCAATTTAGAAGCATCACATATGACCGATAAAACCTTAGTTTCAATGTAGTGCTTAATTTTGATATATATTGCATGTGCAAATGAAATGCAATATCTGGAGCTTTAATAAGAATATGCTATTTTATCTCGTTGGTAGCAATAATTGTATGTTCTTAATACAATATTTTATATGGAAATCATTTTAATTACTTTTAAATTAGTTATATTTTTCATAGAATTTTGTGTCCCAAAATGTAAAACATATATTTCTTTGCTTTTTTAATATTTATATATAGATATTTGTAGAGAGAAGATACGAAAATGAAATTGGCATTATTAATATGTATCGTTTTCATCTTGGTAAATGTGGATGTTTCCATACAAAGGTAAACCTGCAAAAAAATAAAAATATAAAATTTATATATTAATATTTTTTATAATTTTTTATTAATATGGTTAGGTATTATTTAAATTAATTCATATATTACCGTCTGTTGATAATTACCAAGAGCATGTCTCTTATTAAATCAGCCACATTAGTTTTTCTGTTATTCATTATATTCTATAAAATTACAGCTTATTTCTTTGTTATAGTTATCAATCTATGTATTTATGATGATGCCTCTGTTTAGAGTGTCAACATAGCTTTTATAATTTTTTATATAAATATAATTTCAATAATTCTTCAATATATATATATATACATTGTTTTAACGCGTTTCATTTCTGATTGCATTTGTCATCTTATGTCATCCATTCTCTTTCAAATCTTTATTTTTTTTGTTTCCTCGTCATTTTTTTTCGAATTATATATGGAAAACTATATATTCTAAATTTAACATTTATCATATCACTTTATTAGTTAAAATTTTAATGATCTATAGAATAATCTATTCTGATTTTATCTCTACTTTTTTTTGCTTTATAATTTCTTCCCAATGCTTACGTTTAATCTTTCTTCCTATTTTAATTGATGCGGTTTATATTTTAATTGATGCGGTTTATTACTATTAATATTTATCTCCAAAATAATTGTCAATACTAAATAATCTTTTATCCAACTATTTCTTACTAAGTTTAAGTCTGATTACACCATCAGAAAATTGATACTGTTATATCTTCAACACATATTATGTTCTTATCAAACCACCATTTATGTAACAAATTCTTTAAATATATATTGTATCAAATAGAAAATTGACATACTGACGTCATACTTTTTGCTTATAGTTGTATCTAATTTCAGTAGCTAAACATAGTTTGTTGCTCATTTATTAACAAATATGTTTCTGTATGATTTTTGTTTATTATTCACGATTGAGTTCTGTTTAACTTTACACCTTATTAAATTGAATAATAACATTGGTGTGAAACCTGTAAACTTTAAGCATTTTATATCATTAACCACAAAGATGAACTTATTTGCTTACTTTTACTATTAAGAAAATCTAAGCCATAATTAGTTACATTGCAATAATTAAATTTTTAATATAAATATCCATATATCCCAAAAATTAGTGTAATTTTATATATAAATATCAGAAACATCAAGAATGGATGAATGACTGAGCACAAAATCAAGAAGTAAACTTTCATACAATAGGAAACTACTTTTGGAATTATACATATATATGAAAATATTGTGGAAGTAAACTATTCATTTTCAAAGCTCTGGAAAATTGTGTTGTAGACTGTTCTGCATGAGACATGCAAAATTATGCAAATCAACATTGTATGAATTGTTATACAAGTGTGTGAAAAGTAAAAATAATAATAATTTAATGACTGCATTATTTTTTCTTGGATCATGAAAGGGCATGTAAATATAAATTTAGATTTGATCTTGAAAGTGTAAAGATTCTTCATGAAGAGAGAAGCCATAATAAAAGAAAAATTAATGAGACAATTATAATAAATAAAAATAAAATGAATGTAATTAATGGACAAGCTGCTAACATTAAAATTCAGGATTCGTGGGATTTAAGTTGATGGTGTTTGCTTCCATTTTGTTCTTGAATTTAATAGAGGTTGAGGAGGGTTAAGGAATTAACCAAAAGTACTTCTGTGGATTGAAATACTGTATATAATACTTCATTACTATTATATTTATCATTTTTGTTATTATTACAATAGTTTTTAATTAACAGATATTTTATTTGTTTACATATATATCTAACACTGGAATCCAAAAGACTAAAATGTAGATATTGCTAATTTGAAAATTGTATACACAAATCATCTACTGGGTGATTTTTCTAGTACCGGGATCATATCCAGATGTGGTAATCTCTACCAGTGCAAAGTTAGACAAGCCATTGAGCTACTCAAAAGGCCAGATTGTATCAATAAGCGAGATGATACATGAAAACTTCCTCCTATTTGGAAAGATTTTTTTAAAAAACATTCTTAATTTAACATGTTTGCTATTGGTGGAACTTTAACATTTTTTTTTCAAAGCAGTGATTGTAGCGCCTCTACAACTATCTTTCTATCTTTTATCACCCAGTAGATGATTTGTGTAATCAAGTTGAAACGTCGATATATCAATATTTAAAATATTTTAACACGGATGAACCCACAAAATATGTCTTTTATATATGCATCCTGTGAAAATCTTCATATCAACAATATATATATATTGGTTTTTTTACTTCAATAAACTGCAACAAAAGAGCTATTCTAAGTTAAAAAAGAAAAATTGTTTAGTCTTAAATGGATTTTCAATTAAGATAATTAATAGTTGCCTGGCAACAATTTATCAAACTAAATATCCAAGTGATACAATTATGTCTGCAACAACTACCTGATTATTACTATTTTTATACAATTGAGGGAAAGTGTTATCATGTCACAATATGTCAGTATATTTAGTTTAGTTTATTTTATTAAACAGTTGCTCCGAAAGCATGATTATTTTTTATCATCCTTAACATCTCATTTGGTAATATTACAGGAGTTAATTTACAGTTGATATTTTAAACTTATTTGTGTATTTATAATAAATATATTTGATGTATTTTATTCATTTAAATTTTTTGTTTTTATTTTTCAGATATTAAATTAATGTCTAACATTATTTATTTCTGTTAAATAAAGTCATTTACAATATTTAGTTCAATGCAGTCTTGGTAGAGGTCCCATGATCGATTCTAGCACTGATTATATGTGGCGAGGGAGTATGTAGTTTGTCGGGTCTTTTTTTTTTGCAGATGATCTCTTTTTGTGTACATAAAGAAGAGAAAATATGGAAGTTATGCTGAGGACATGTGCAAGGGTAGACAAAGAGATGGGGATTAAATTTAGTGAAGAATAATCAAATATAATGACGGCTAATACTGGGGAAAGAGAAGACGAAAAAAATTTATTGGGGGATATAAAGTTAAGTGTGATGAATAGATATAGTTATTTGAGAATCATCTTAAGTAATCAAAAACATTGCATGAATGAATGGAAAAAAAATTCATAAATAAAACAAAGAAAGAAAAGGGATTGATAAAGAAATTAACAGTGTTTTCATATAATAAATATGATGTAGCTAGAATTATATGGAAGGAAGTTGCAGGGTTAACATATGGCAATGATGCATTATTTGTTAGTAAAGGGGAATTAGATTACTTAGAAAAAGTTCAAAGGGAAGTAGGAAGACATGCATTAGATGCAGATATGTGGACAGCAAAGGAAGCAATTCAAGGAAAAATGGAATGGTCAAGTTTTTATATGAGAGATATAAAAGCGAAATGGAATGTTCAGTAGATTGCAGTTTATGGATAATAAAATAATAGACACAATAGTATTTAATATGGTTATGAGTAAAAGGCAGGCAGCAAGATGAATGAGAAAGGTAATGCAGTATGCAAAAGATTTAGATAAAGAATTTATATCAGTATACTTGTACAAAAGGTGGGTGATTGTGTTAGGAGGATTGCTGAGTGTTATAGTGGTAAGAAATGGAATAAAAGAATAGATGCATTAATAAAGAATAGGGAATTGGAGAGATGGAGAACTATTATGAAGAATAAAAAGAGTTTAAATATATATAGAAGTAAATAAAACATTGTGGGGGTGGGGCGAGTTAATTTATGATAAAGCTAGAAAAGAAATTTATTGTTAAGACTCAAACGGGATTTTTAGCAACAAGAGAATATACATGTAAATGGAAAAATATGGGTGATTTAGTCTGCAAGTTGTGTAAGGGAGGCATAGAAAATATTAGGCATCTGTTAATTCAATGTAAATGCTTGAAAGCAGAAAAAGTATAAATAATGAAGTTATGGAAGAATAAATATGAACAAAGGGATTATACAGAAAATGGGTTCTTGGTTTTTATATTGGGTTTGGGAAAAAAATAAGGGGGATTTAGATATGAAGGTCATGGAGTTGAAAAAGATTATGTTGTGGAAATGGAATGGAGCAGATTATGAGAAAACTTAGTGTGGCGAATGTAAAGGGAAGGGAAAGGGGCTAACAGGTTTCTCTGGACATAGTGGCTGAGAGAATCCTGACCCTATATAAGGAGAAGTCACAGTGCATCACATCACATCACATGGTGCTCGAACTTTTTATCAGGGCTCAAATTTCTTATCAATTCCAGAGTAATAAAGCCATTATTTTTTACAGTTCAATAAAAACGTTTTAGAATAAATTAAAACAATGTTATATTTTTATATATTAATAAAAATAATAAATCAAATGTGTCTAAAAATTAAGTATGTCACATTCTACATCTAAATGTAATATTAAAACCAGTTAAATAGAATTAATGAAATATGATATAACTCAAAAAAATTAAAAAAAATGTATGTGGGAAAATATTATTTTGATATGAATATTTTTTTTTTCATATGTCAAAGCATCGGCCGGAAAGCCTACCCACAACAACTGTCTGCAAGCAACTGCTTGCAAGGCGGCTGCGCTGACTTCTCGGCTACCAATGCTTGACGAATAATTATTTTATACAACAAAATGAACCAAAATTAAAGTACCAATTTTTACTGAACAAGTCTTAATTAATTATGAATAATAAATATTCCATGATACTCGGAACCTAATATCTGGGGAAAACGGAATATGAATTATTTTTAAAAAAAAGGTATGGCTATTGTGTGAGATATTGGACCAAAATATATACTAATTAACTATTTTATAATTAATATTACATACCACTTTTTATGTTCGATTAGCAAATAAATATATATAAAATTATTATTAGTGTTATTAATATGCATGTAAATCAGTTTCTATAAGTTCCTTTATGTGTCTATTCTTCCTATATAAAAAATACTGAACTATATGATAAACTATATTTTTGTTTTATAGCAAAACATGCCCCAAACTTGATGAAACACTTGTTTGCGTTAAACAAGACGAGATTAGATGTGGAAATGATAAACCGTGCGCAGAAGATAAAATTTGCTGTCCAACTGAATGCCAAGGGACTAAATGTGTATAACATTATAATGACTTAAAATATATTTTAAAGAATTTATAATAAATGAGGCTCAATCTTCTGGCTTTCTAAGTAATTTGTACAGTGCTTTTCAAGTTGTGTGTATACATATATTATAACCAGTAAATCCATAATGGCGGCCGCAGACTAGCTGAAGAATCAATAGTTACATGCATAGGCACTTATGACGTAGATTTTTAAACACCTTGTAGACAATATCACGGCTAAATATAATGATTAAAAAAATAAATTCTTTTTATAATTCAAAATATTTTTATCTTAATTCTTAAAATATCTTGCTCTCAAACATAGGTTATTCTCATTCTCAATTATTTTATATTATGTTCTAGAAATATTATATTTATTTTAAATATAAATTCTTTTCAAGTTTAAACGATCACATTTTATGTTTGAAAATGTATTAATCCTAAGTATGAGTTCTTTTACAAATTTAAAATATCTTAATCTCAGGTTAAAAAAAAAAAACATTTATCTTAAATATAAGTATTTTTACAAGTACAAACTATCTTGATCTCAGGATTCAACTTCAGGATAAATGCACTCGGAACGAAATATTAATGGTAAGACTTTAACTTCTTAACAAAAATATGATAATTTCTAATTAATCTAGACATGGAACATTTGACATTTCTTTTAGTTTATTTTGGGATCTTGGTATTTCAAGAAAGTAGAAATGAAATTACATAACAGAATACTGAAACACTTAAGTAATATATAATTTATAACTTGAAAAACATTTAAATACTTCACCATTATTAAAATATAAATATTTCACATCTACTGATTATAAAACACACAAATCTTATATTTTCTGATGCAAATTTGAATAAGCAATATCAAAATATTGTAGAAACAGTAATGGCATCTTTTATGCTGGCAACTATGTGAGTGCATTGGAAATGAAGCAAATTATATAACATTTATTTTCTAAAAATTCAGTTAAATAATTAAATACTTATTAAGCAAATGGATATATAAACACTATGTAGCCATTGAAATGAACTCTTAAAAATAATTATTATGAAAATTTTATTAAAGTAGATTTACTTATAAATAGATGTGCTTATGCAATGATATTTTAATGGTAGGGAAACAAAAACATATTTAATTATTAATAAAATATTTATTTACAACATATAGTAATCAACAATAGTTTTTCTTCCTCTTTCCTTCTTTATTTTTGATTTTTTAATATATAACATATAATAACAACATTCCACTCTTCTTACACTTTAAAGCAAAATACATTTATTAATTTTACAGTTTTGACTCTTCTTAGCAGTCTTCATCAGATCTACAAAAATTTAAACATTATATCAATACAATCATATTTATGAATAAAGTGATATTAAAAATTAAGTTGGTAAAATTGTAGCATTATAATAGATATATGCATGAAATATGGTTGTATTGAATATAATGTTTAAATTTTTGTAGATCTGATGAAGACTGCTAAGAACAGTCGAAACTATAAAATTAATGAATATATTTTGCTTTAAATTGTAAGAAGAGTGGAATGTTGTTATTATATGTTATATAATAATCCATATAACAAAATATTTATTTACAATAATTATGATTATTTCTTTTTATTTACTATCTATAATTTACAAAGATTAATAACTAATATATTGGTGTACCTTTTTTAAAAACCATTTCTACAATTTTATTATATAAGTGATACTTAATACCCAATAGTTATCATATTCATAAAATCAATCTTTATTTTCAAACCCAGTACCCATGACATAAAACAACATACTTCTATGCTTTTGTCCAGGCTATTGAAGATATTATACACTTTACTTAATTAAAAATAGTATTAAAAATAAAGCAGTGTGTAGATTCTTAATAAAGATTAGTACAATAGTAACAAATATTATACAATATAAAAACACTTATAACATTAATAATACCTATGTTGGATGAAGAAGTGATGATGCTCAACACTAAACATATATTTTAAATTTTTAAAAATGTTATGGAGCAAATAATAAATTGTAAAACTGAACATTTCCAGAACATACACCAAAATATATTCTAATATTAAAATTCTAGGCATAGTAGACAAGGGAAATATAAATCAGCAAAAGTGCAATCAAATACCCAATACTATGTACTGGCAGTGCCGATGAATGAACAAATCACACTCTTTATCATGGAGTAGCTAAATACACACAAAAGTAATGTAAGTTCCACTTAAAATTGCCTCAAAAATACTATTAATAATAAAAAGCATTAAGCTAATAATAATAATAAACATATAAATAATTAGATCATCTGACATGCACATACAAAAAGGCACATAATTCATTCACTTGGTTTAAGATTATATGTATGCCCAAACCTGTTATTGCATAATAGTCACACTTTATGTATAAACTATTTAAAATTCTCATACATATACCGATATTTATAAAACTTTCATTCATAAAATACTTTTTATAAATATATGAAAGGCTGTTATATCTCTGTGCACATCATTTATAATTTTAAATACTCATTTGAAATAATTCTAAAATAATAAAACCAACAATATATAAATCTTACCAATTCCACCTCTTGAACGTCGGTTTATAAACATACTTACAATATAAGTAATAATAATCATAATACAATACCTATAAACTATGGTTAGAATAATTTTAATATATTATAAATATGATTAAATATTATTATTTTCAGGATATTCCATGTGGTTAAATAGCTGGTGTTTCGGTACAATAACAGTACCTTCCTCAAAAGCGTTCTCTTTCTCAAATCATAAGAATGTGTGTGAGATTTAAAATCGGTTTTATCTTTTTTGTTTCTCATCATACTTAAATTTTATTAGATGAGAAGTTTTAAATTTTATTTTATCTTCCAATAGCTTCTTCCAAATGTTGTTAATCTTGTTTAATTCACACCTTTCATTTATGCTCTTGGGCCTTTTAAAAATCTCTATAGCTTCTCTTAGCAATCTCTGGTCATATCATTCATTTTTTTGCTAGAATATTTGTTTTATCATATAGAATTAACTAATCATGTTATCAATTTTGATAAAACAAGTATTCTATCAAAATTTGACCAATATGACCAGAGATTGCTAAAAGAAACTATAGAGATTTTTAAAAGGGCCAAGAGGATAAATGAAAGCTGTGAATTAAAGAAGATTAACAACATTTGGAAGAAGCTATTGGAAGACAAAATAAAATTTAAAACTTCTCAACCAATAGAATTTAAGTATGAGGAGAAACAAAAAGATGAAAACGATTTTAAATCTCACACACATTCCTATGACTTGAGAAAGAGAACGCTTGGAGGAAGGTACTTGTTATTGTACCGAAATGTCAGCTATTTAGTTTTTTCACTACACGGAATATCCCGCAAATAGTAATAATAATATGACATCTTTTATCCGTGAAAATATTAGAATTATATATATATATATATATATATTCACAATAACTATAATACCATTTTAGAAATTAAATAATTCATTTCCTTTGTATAAGGAACATTATCTTTTTCAGTCTTTTTGTCTTCTTCTTGGAATGATATATGAGCACATTGTCCTTTAATAAAGTACAGCAGACATATATATATATTGTAACGGCCGTTACATTATTTTAAAATGAAAATAAAAAGAAGAAAAAAACTAAAAAACTGAAAATTAAAAGTTGTTTAATATATATATATATATATATTGTTGCACAGATGGGAGACTTTAAAAACTATTTTAAAAAAGGAAAATAAAAGTATTTGAAAGTTTTTTTTTTAATATAAAAAAGTAAAGATGTAAAGATTTGATATTTTTGAAAATAGAAATAGTGTTGATTTCTATAATCTTAGAAATTGGAAATGATTGCTTTATTAATTAAATGATTGTTCTAAATGACACTAGCCCTTGGGGCACTCGAATAATTAAATGGTCAGATAAAAGAATAAAAAGAAATTAAATAACCAATGCAAGCACGAAAACCAAAGCACGGACCATAATTGAAACACCAGAGGATTAGTGACGTCTTGCTCGTTGAATCTGAAGATTGGATGATAAGAGGCTAATAAAAATATAAAAGGCAAATGATTATTATAATTGTTATCTTAGAGCTGACTATGAATATATTGTTATAACTAGCTATATTGCAGATATTCACGATGTGGAAGTCTACAATAAATTTAATTTTCCGGACAACCAGCTGAGGCCTCTGGATGATAGTTCCTGGCCAAATGCATGGCAAGTAGCAGTTTCATTTCAAAGAAGGACAAAATCTACTAAAGTAATCATGAAGATGGACTTCTAAATCTGCTCAATCCATAAAGTATGAACACTTGTGTCTATCTAATAAGAACTTTTCTAAAATTGCAATTAATAGCTCAAAATAAGAACAATTATCTGGCCTAAAATCAATTATTAGTAATTTTTTATGCATTTGTTTAAGCAATCATTTCCATTTCTCTTTTTATGTGTGTGTGTTATGTGTAAATTAAAATGTATCAAATTAAAGTTGAGTATAGATAGCTGCATGGATAAAAATTAATAACTATGTCTAAATTTGTTTAGGTTTATTTTAAGGGGTTAATTTCAGGCTATTTGTTTCATAGTTAGGACAATGCTTGTGGAGGGATATATGGGTGTTTATATCAATGTAGTGTGAAGCATGTTTAGCATACAGGGCAACGTGCCCAACTTAATGCATGACCCCAAAGAGGCAGTCATATTGTTGAAATGGTCGCAGATGTATTTCCTGTGCCATTAACCCCTTCTAGCTCTATAGACAGGGATTTATAAGTCAGCAGAAAGACCACTTTCCCCCATACATAGCACTCTTTAATTAATTTATATACATGATTCCTGTACTGGACAAGGATCATGTCTTTCAAATAATATCACGCTGTCAGATGCACATTCCTGTCAGTGTGATTTTATGCTAATATCTTAATATTGCATTGGTTGCGACTATATATCTGGAAGCAGGCATTGGTTTGGCTACAAACTTTTAGTCTGAGATTGAATGAATGTTTTGATAACTTTTTAAGTGAAAAAAATCTATGTAGCCTATCTATACTCAACGTGCTAAAGTAAAATATAATTTAAATGTCTATCTGTGTGGTCTATTTAAAATAGTAATTTAAATTTTAAAAAATTAATGTTAAAATCTAAAAATAAATTTATCCTCAATTTTAAATGTGCGTTAATAAAATCTATTTGTGTGTTAATTACTGGCAGTGGCTTCTTTTATTTTATTGTTTTAAATATTAATATATTTTGAGAATATAAATCTATTAAAACTTATAAAAATGTTTAAATCTCTGCTACTCTATGAGCTAGTGACATTGGGCTAACAGTCAGAATAATATATATATATAAATTTTTTTTTGAATCTTAACTTACATATCTGCCTACTATATAAATTTTCTAGGTTCAAATGCCTAGATGGCGCCCTTGTAGTGCAGATACAGAAAGAACCTTTGATCACCCAGGTCCACACCATTATAATATATATATATTGTAATAATAAAATACCCTGTAACCGAATGCCTTAATCATTGGGTGGCCAAAAACTGTACCCAACCAATTATAATTACTGTGTAACCTCAATAAACATATCGTGATGACCATGTTGTAGCACCAAAGACTGTAACCAAAATCTGGTTATGTGGTGAACATAAGTAATAAAACCTACCACATTGCATGCTAAAAACTGTAACCGAAAAGTCTGATCACATCACAACAAACAGAATTAATAATATAACATGAAATCGTTATGATCTAATCTGGTCACATCCAGGGTACACCATGAAGACCCATCGTAGCAGAATGTGAAAGTACATTAGACAAATTATAAATATGGATTTTATTATTCTTCAAAACTTTAATCTGCAATTTTCATTGCATGAGACCATATGGCCGACCATGGACAAGATAGCATAATTTGTGAAACTGTTAAAGATTATGAATTTTAGAATGACATATATGATTTTGGTACAAATGCTAGTCTAGATATGAGCTTTGCAATAATAATAAGCATGGGAAACGGGTTCATTCCTTATAAACTTAAATTTATAATTTAATAACTAGCAGTGAGACTCTTGTTACGTTTGATGGATTACAATTATAACATTAAGAAAATAAATTCAATTGTAGCATTATATGGTAAATATGTTTATAAGTTTATAAAATCAATCAATTTTTGTATCATATACTAGACTCAACAACGCAAAGCTAAAGAGATGGAAAAGGCAAATGGGATTTTATTGTACCTTACACATCATAAACTACCAAGGACAAAAGCATTCAAATATTTTCTCAGAATATTACTAAGAGTCTTATATCATACGGACAACAGTATGTACTCCAAGGTATGCTCTGTTCAAGATATAGGATTTCTGGTTTTATGAATGACAAATAGCAATGGCACAGTAAATTTAATTATAAATCAATATTTATTTACAATTTTATGATTAACAAATAATTGATATACGATGTTTTAATATAATAAATAAATACATAAATAAACAAATAAATAAATTAAATAAATAAAATATCATTCCATTTGTTTCCTTTAATAAATATATCATAGGCACAGTTTTATAAAAACCTAATCATAAATTTTATTATAATTTGATCTAATTTCTGCTTTGAGTAAAATATACTGAAATTCGGCATCAAATCATGAAATTTCCAATGTATCAGTTCCAGAACCAATAAATCTATACAATAAACTTATAATAATATAATAAATAATATTATATTTGTAGGAATTAGCTATAATGCAATGCTAAACCAAAGTGAAAATTCAGACTTCAGTTCAGATAAAATATTAATTAACAAACATTTAATCATTATGAGAATAATTTAGATAAGATGCCCTGCTACACTTTATGTCTGAACTTCTAAATTATACTTATATATGGAAGGTGATTTTAGCATAATAATACAAAATACTTTGCCCAAAGTTACATTTATGAAGTAAAATGGTATTCCTATGGATGCATTCATCTACACATAGGAATGATACAACACTGAATGCCCTGTGGGTTTATGTACCACCATGAGGCAACAAATATAATTACACAATTCCGCAGATTAACCGCCAGTGCAGGAAATACAGAAAATGGCAACTAATTAATCTGTGGATTAACCACCAGCACAGACTAATGCCATTTAACATTGTAAAGCAATAGTAATATTTACTTCATATTTAAAGTGCAAAAATCATCCTCCTCAATTATTCTGACAATTCAGAAAAACACCAGCAATTTAGCAGATGTGGGTTCATACATAATGAAAATTGTTTTAATAATAAGGACAACTAATATACTGATTTATCTTGCTTAAAATATAAACATAGTAACAATGTAAAACAAGTGACATGAGTATAGGAACAGAACCCTGGAAATACTCATAAGACACTTCATAAAAGGTTGACACACGCCATAAATTTATTAGTAATTCTCAAGCTTTTCACAAGTGCTATTTCCTCAAATAAATATTTTATTCAATCCCATGAATTTAATTTAAACATAGTAAAAGTATAAATCATGAACCTCACATATAAGTTCATATAACAATAAAATTAAAATTAATTCATTCTTACTTAAATACATAAATAAAAGTGCGCACATAGAGCGTACCAATAGCTCAAACAAGCTCTTAATTAATAAATGTGGTATGATAAAATATTTAAAATCTCTACCCAGAACACTCTCATCTTCAGACCAACTGGTTTCGAGCTTATGGCTCACGTCAGTGGAGAGCTAGAATATTATAATAAATATTATTATAAATAAAGGTGTACAACATTTTTGGAATATCAAATATTATCTGTGAAATCAATATAAAATGTCTTGAACAATAAATACACATTACACAAAGTAATAAGTATAAATTATAGCCAAATTCCATAGATATGATTATATCCGTTTGTTCTAGTTATTATGAGTACTTTTAAATTAATGAATATTATGTGGGCTCCATGAATAAGATAATTCCAAAAGCATGACATCTAAAGTTTAAATGAAAATGTTCTTCATAAGTTATTAAATTCTACAGTTTTATATAGCATTGTTCCAAGTTTATGATATCCAGGTTATATTAATTTATCTATCCACATTTAAATTTAGAAATAATAATTAAAGCAAAATAATTTAATAATTCAAAATTGACGATAGAAATCAGAAAGTAGTTTTAGTTAATTATTTAAAGGCTGTTATCATTATTCAAGTAGTAAACAAATTAAATTGTAAATACATTACTGGCAGTATATGTTCAGATGAGATAATCAAATTTTTATTATTTAAGTACTGATACACAAAACATTAAAGTAGCTTTTCACTAAAAATTTAACATTAAAATTTGATTTTAAACCTCTTCTTTTTTTAAAAAAAAAATTAAGTTTTCATGTTCGAAAACATCTGCAATTAAAATATTTATTTAATGTTGCCAGTTTGTATGTAATAAATTATTCTAAAACATACTGACTTCTGCTATTAATTCTACTTTTAAAGTTAAGCATTCTGACATATTTCAATTGTAGATAGTGGGCAAATTATTAGCGATTTGATTCATTTCTCCAGCAGACTTGAACAAATGCTTTAAATTTAGCAACTCATACTATAATTAAATATCACCATTTTATATTTAAATTCATATAAGAATTCTTGGTTAATCTCTTTACTTCTCAATTATTTTTAAATATATGTAACATGTTTTTCTTACATGTTATTTTTCCACCATTTTGTCTCATAATAATACCAGGAACGCTCTCTTTCACCGAAACGCACATGTGTATTTATTATATTTTTATCTAATAATTAAAAATTAGTCAAACAAATGGCTTTTGAATTAATTGAAAATCATTTCTAAGATTATTTTAAATAAATAAGAATTATTATTACTTTTAATCACATTTTACTAAACTTAATGTGTGCTGTCAATTTCTTACAAGTTAAACATATTTGACCCAAATCAGTGGATGGAAAAGAGCAATTTTAAATACATTAAAATAATACTGGCAACAAGCAAGGCAAAATATTACTTATTCTCACCAACAAATTATCTTGAATGCAAGTAAATAGTCTGTTCAGAATGCAAACCAAGCCAATCAAATCACCAAGAAGAAGACAGAGAAATTTTTTAATCAGTTCTATCAATCTCTATATTTAACACTAAAATATAAGGTTACAATATATATATATAATAATCCAATGCATAACGCTATACTGAAATAAATATACAAATATTAAGCAATTGAATCATCTCACATGATTAAGAAATCCAGTACTGCCCTCTGTGAACTAATATATAAATACATTAGAGTTTGTATTTCAAAATAGCCAGGTATCAAAATGGTATCCCCTTTGACCTGTCTGCTATCAGATGTTACATATTGAAATACGAACAAACTCAAACAAAGAACTTGAAAATTAGCAAACAACGATCTTAAATTTTGCTACAAACAAACATGTTTTTACTATTATTATATAAAGACAAACTAAACTTTAGTAATTTTAATCTTTAAACCATCTAACACAAATGTATAGAAAATAATCCCAATGCATAACGCTATACTGAAATAAATATACAAATATTAAGCAATTGAATCATCTCACATGATTAAGAAATCCAGTACTGCCCTCTGTGAACTAATATATATATATATATATATATATATTGTAACAAAACCTCCCTTTCTTATTGACCAGTTAACATATATACATATATTTATAATCACACATATACTGTAACGGAATAGCGTTTCATAGGGCTTGAACCTAGGAAAGTTAAATATATATTAACGACGAAATAAATGACAGGTACAAAACCTTTTAAAAAAAAAAGCGATCTTGTTTTAAGAATAAACGAGAAACAGCCGTGTCTAAAGCAGATCGCAGCTATACATGAGTACCTGTCAGATTTATTGAAATAAAATTAAAAGAGTTTTTATTTTTGTGAGGAATTAATTTATTATAATCATTATTTGTCAAGTTTGCTTTTTTTGTTATTTCATTTTAAAAGAAAAAGAGAATGTTCGAGAACAAATTAGAAAATTTATTAAATCATTTTGAACAAAAAGGAAAAAAAAAATAATAAGTAAATTAATTAATCTGCAATAGGTAAAAAAAATTCCAAGCGATCTAAGATATTTTGAATGGGGGGCAATTAGTAGAGTCAAATTTAGAGAAGTTGAAACAATAAGCAGGATGTATGTTGGTAAAGTCTAGATAACAATCCAAATTTAGAAACAGAGGTGATAAAAAGTGTACACTGCTATTGTACTACTTAGACTTCTGACTCCGGCTAAAACAATATGTAAGAAAAATGGAAAAACTAAATTAAATTCCCACGTGGTGCAAGTGTCACAGAAACTATTAAATAAAGAGGATCCTTGATTAGCAAATAAGAACTAATGACTTATGAGTGCATGATAGAGATTGGAGAAAAAATTCAAGGTGTCACGGCGGGAAAGAAGAGAGAAGAAAAAGGCAAGACGGAACGGGGGAAGGAGAATAAATTGAAAGTTGTTGAAGGCAAAATCAAGTTGAATTGTAGCGGAAAGTATTATTAATTTTTTTTGCGGAGCTTCCGAGTTAAGTACTTGGACTTCCTAACCTACACTTGTGTAATATCGTAGCCGAAATGCGTTGCTGAATCCAAAATTCGCGGCTTGGCCGCCGAACCTTCGCACCTGGCACTGCTGATCGTCCTAGAATGCTCTCAACCTCGGAGAAAATGAACTCAAGGACCACACACGCCCTGGAAGCCTCACCCAGAGCCGACATGCGGAATTAATAAAACATCGCTCAGGATCCCATTACAGTCTTCTCATCCCCAGGTAGTTATCTTTTAACATTTGCTTACACATTCATGCACCAGATAAAATACTTTAAAGTGGAGAACGATTTACAAACATTAAGTATAAAATGATTAAATTGCTAATGACCAACCGAACCACTAAAGAACTCAACCAGTATAATATGTACAATTAATACTCAGCCGAGATCTATGTAAGTTAAGACTCGCTTCCGTAATTGTGTTATCTAGACTTACTAAATTATATATCTGCATAATAATTTTATTTACCCAGTTTACAAATAAATCATTCACTTAATTAATGTTTCTTTTATTGATCGCTTGGAATTTCAAATTTATTTAACCAATGTTGAATGAGTGCGGGGAGTGATCTATTTTATATAATTTGAATGGGTGCATTTAATATGTTAGTTAAACGTTAAGTATATTTATAGCATTTATAATTGCCGTACCATTCTTAGGTTAAGTTTAAGTTTTTGGGAGATTTATTTTGGGGGATGTAGGCGGGCCCAACCATGATAAAGGTATGTCAATAGTGTGTTAAGAGTAATGAGCGATATAGGTCGGAAATAGTGGCTGTGTTCATTTCTTGCTGTCCGCTGGAGCGATGCTTGGGCATGTTCTGTGGTATAGTTGAGTGAGAGTGTGCACGTGCGTGGCAAGCTTGTAAAGGTTCTCCTGGGCGCCTATTACTCGGGTTCAATCTGAATCTAGGTATGAAACAAATAAAACGTACGTGTATATGTGTTTGAAACTATTTTCACAAAACATTATGTAACCCCGGACGATAGAACACAGCGGGTTCGTAAAAAGGGAATCGATCAACAGAAAGGCCAAAAGGAGAATAGTGTCCGCAGTAGCAGTAGGAACAGCGGGTTACAATACATATGCACGAATTTATCATTTATGAGAACATGTAAAATATGCATATGTATATATTTATTGTAACAAAACCTCCCTATATTGATAAGGTACCAGATAAGAGTGAGATTATGAGTCAAGTGTTGTTAGCTGAGAGGTCATCACAGCTGCCTTGCAAGCAAGTAGTTGGTTGCAGATGGTTGCGGGTTCACGTCCCAGCCGATGCTATGACATATGAAGAGTGAGATTGTAAGGGCTGGTTCTTTTTCAGTTTGATGTGCTCCTCAAAGCCCTGGATCACACCCAGTACTTCCGAAAACACCTGATGGTATTGATATAATGTTTGCCTGAAGGTCTCCTTCTCCTCTTCGTTTGTAGAAATTATTTTCCTAATTTTATCTTCAATCCCTCCTGTCTCTTCCCCTTCTATCTGTATTACTTCTATTGAGTGGTGTAATTGTACTGTAGTGAATCTGGTGGCCTCTCCTTCACATATAAACTGACCTATTCTAAAATCTATTGCACATTTATACCTGTTTAAAAAGTCTGACCCTATCAGTATGTCATGAATCAAGTCTTTCATGACTAAAAATACATGAAAAAAATCGTTTCCCATTGATATAAAAGTCCATCTACACCTACTTGGGCTCCACCCTTGCCATTTTATTTGCCATTCTTATTTGGACTGGCTTAATAGGGAGGGTCCAGATGCTGATTTGCTGGCTCACAATTTTTGCATACAATTCCTCAGGGAGCACAGAGATTTGGCTGCCAGAGTCCACTAATGCCTCTGCATGCCTCCCAGAAATCTCTATTTCTATTTTTGGGCAGCCCTGACTTGCGTACTTCAGAAACCCTTCTTTATCTGAACATATCAAATTTCCCAGGCACTTCTCTTCCTCCTTCTGATCCAAATTTTGCTCTTTTCTTTCCTTCCACCATTGTTCACTAACCTCCAGTTGTCCCAATATCCTATCTACCTCTCATGACCCTCTCCCTTTCATACCCCCTATTCTTGCCTTTACTTCAATTGGCAGATTTTTGCACACAATCCTTATGATGTGGTTTTTTGATATCTTACAAGCCTCTAGTTCCTTGAATCGAAACACTTGATGTCTGAAGAACTGGACATAGGCTTCTCTCCCCCCTTCAAGAAACTTATATTGGATAATGCGAGCTTTGATCTGCTCCTGATGTTCGTCACTCCAGAATATTTTCTTCATCACCCTTTCATAGTCCCCAAGTGTACTTAGCGACTCCCACCAATCCAAAGCATACTCCTGCAGGTGGCAATGTGCCACTATTAATTTACTGTGTTCCCCCACATCATATCTACAAAAGTATCTTTTAAAACTTTTTAGATGTTCTACCAGTATCTCTTCCCTCCTCCCTTTAAATGTTTGGATTTTAATCACTTCATTTCTTTTCCCATCTCTCTCATTTTTGTATACACTTGTTTACTTTTTTTATGTTTTTCTGTTTCTGATTGAATGTCTCAGATCCCACCCCCCAACCCCAACATCTTGTACTGTTTGCTTGTTAGCCTCAACTACCATTTTACTGCCTCTCCCTTCTACAATTTCATTTTCCCCTTTATTTGACTTTCTAAGTCTTGAATTCTGATGGTTTGTTTCCCTTTTTACACAGATATACAAAACACAACTTTTCAACATTGAAATATCTCACAACTATTCCTATATGTTCCTTTTTCCAATCCCACTCTACTACTATTTGAGAGTCCCTTAGTTGGTCACACCACTGTAACAAAATCTCCCTTTCTTATTGACCGGTTATTATATATACATATATTTATAATTGCACATATGGATTTATTATTTATGAGTACATGTAAAATATGCATGTGTATATATTTACATTCTAAAAAATCTCCCTTCGATTCTAATCTATAAATAAATTTACCAATGTGTATTTATGGACATCCAGTAGATTCCAAGTGCCAATCTTATATGATAAGTAATTTGGTATAAATAACTATAGATTAGAGAGGTTTGACCATCGACTAGCTCAGATTCAGGTCAGGTAGCATTATTGCTGGGAGCAGATTGCGTTGGGAAATAATCACCCTCATATTTCTGTACCACTTTGTAATCGAGGATCAATCTACATATAAACCTCATAAATGGCTATGAGTACATATAAAAAAGATAACAACATAACCACAATCTATTATATATGTGATTTAATAGCTAACAAATCTATCATAAGTTTACAAACTATTGTTAATTGATAATTTTATTCTATATGAGCAAAGAACAAATTTATTATAAGTTTACATGAAATTAATACTTTGCTGTTTTGAGAAACACGCACACATAGTACACCATCATACATACAATCTACATTTAAAATAAGGTTTAAAGGTTGAGAAGAGATTGAAAAGGAATTCCCATCCCCTTTGTCTTTTTTTTTTAAATATATAAAGTTTTTATTGTTATTTCATAACTATTAGTTGAGTTTAAGGCATGACATTACCTATAAATGGTCATACGAGCTTACACAACTTATTATTTCTTTTATTTTCTTTATAACATCTAAAGAATCTGGTGAGAAATTTTGATCAAAGTTAATATAAAAGTTAATATTACCTGCCTTTCCTGGGGGAGTTCATAGAATGAAACCACATTTTATATTTGAATATGAATCCAGGTAAATATATGATGACACATTGGTTTCTTGTTTATTTTAACAATCTCACATTCCTGAACTTTTAATCATGGTAATAGCTTGTAATCCAATGATGCTGGTTCTTTCTAAAACAATCATAGCAGCATAAAATTAGCTGGGGCCAGGGATTTGTTTCTGACACATTAGATATTCACCCTCACATTTCCATTTTGGCCGCAACTTGGTGTAAAAATTATATTAATCTTTGCTATGTTAACTATATCTCTCTACTTCTACTTTCTGCAGGGACAAGACCTTGAGCATTCTGGGTACTTGTACTGACAGAATATGAACAACCAGTTCACTATTTAGTATTGTGAGTCTGTGCATGTGTATGTGTGTGTGACGTATATATATTTTCTCCTCTTCATGAAAATTTACACATTGTACTTTAGATTATTTGATAGTATAATGTAAAATAAATTTATTTTGTATGAGCTTCACAGGAATTGGTTATTGTTTTCAGTTCTAAATTTGATTTAAGTTTAAAGAAGAAATGTATTTATATATCAGTTTTATAAAATACCCGTGATTATATATATATATATTAAATATTTCAAATAAATCAACGCGGTATAAAATGTGCTAAGAAAGAAAAAATTAAAATGTAATTGGAGATGAAAACAATAAACCAAATCCAACATTTAAGAAATGGTGTCAAAAGGTCATTATGAGAGAAAGGTGGTTCATTAGCAGAACCAAAGCAAAAAAAAAAACTTGTGGGGGCCTTTTTTTTTATAAAAGCTAGTGCAAATAAAGAAAGGGTGGTTTCTCTTGCTAATTCAATATCTGACCATTTTGTTTGATCATTTTCCCTCTCAGACAGCAATTGGCTCAATTTATTAAGAAGTGTGTATGTGTATTACTTAAGATGAACAGTTAAAAACAAATAAATGGTGTACAAATCTCTCTCCAAAATCAATTATGGCAAAATTAGTTCACAACAAAAAATTCTGTGCTCAATACCTTAATCTTCATATTTGGCTTTTAAAAGTTCATTTAAAAGAAGACACCTCAGGAACAATATTTTATCCATGGCTTAATTAATTAAAACTCCAAGGAATGAATAAATTTTCATACAAAGTAAGGTAAATACTCATCATTCTTATTAGTATTTTTTTTGATTATGACTCCAATCTAAGAATATACATAGACAAAGAACATCTAGAATACTATTTTGTTTGAATTTTTTCACCTAAAAGAAAGAAGGAAAAGAAAAAATGATAAAGCTTAAAGAAATAAAATAATGGACTAAAATGTGAAACCAAGCATCTGGATTCGAACCTGGGAAGAAAAGTATTTAGAAAGAATGAAAGTAATCTGCAAGACTAATTTTCAACAGCTTTAATTATCATGATCAATGTAGCTACATCATGAATGAAAAGAATTTATTTTATGTGCATCTATAATCATTACATAAGATAGATATAATGTGTTTTCCAAGGCACTGAACTGAAACATGGTAAATGGTAATTGGTGTGTGGACAATACATATGTGTTTTCTGTCAAATTGACCTTGACAGTACAAAATAGTCAGACTTAGATCCGAAGGAACCCAAACCAAAAAGACAATGCATAACATTTTATTGTTTATTAATTTTGCTTTTATTTATATGTTCATTAAAATGTTTAATAGATATTTAACAGTCACAGGAATTTTTTTTTAAAAAAAAATCCTTTGACCTATAAAAAATGTTAATGTGTCATAATGAGAAAGCATAAATGTTTATTGTCAAAAAAAAAGAAAGAAAATATTTTTTTATCAAAATTATAGGCCTATTATTAGATGTGTAAAAATTATTTGAATAGTCATTGCTATGGTTTAACATATAAAAGCGATCTGTCTTGATCATAAATCTTGGATGAAAAGCTTCCTGTAAATTCAAAATTATCTTAGAAAAGATGTGTGGCATAGTTAAGTGTTAATAATTGTTTCAATATTTGTTAAATTTACCAGAAATATTGCAGATTTTGAGTAGTCTTTTAGGAGTTTAAACTTGACTGTTTTCCTTGTTGCCAAGCAATAACTAGAGTTACTGCCACTAATGAAATATTTTTTCATACAACCAGTAACCACCTAAACATTATTTCACTTTTTATTATTTAAATAATACATGAGGAATTTAAAAGTATTGCAGTTTGTAATGATATAATTGACTATTTATTAGTCTGCATTACATGGACATATTTATTTCATGTTTAAAGAGATTTATTTAAACTTCATTGTGTCAATTTTTCATTCTCTGTGGTCAAGTTGCAATCTTTAAGTATCCATATATATTCAGAGGATCTAATTAGTAAGAGTGGATTTTCATTCTTGCTATTAAAAGATGAGGAAGTTGCCTTGACAGCAGTGAGAAATATTGATTATTATTTTTATAGTGAATGTTTAGGTGGGTACTAGTTGGTTTCTAATTATATAATTATCCCATTTAGCTTTAAGCATTATTTCACTTATTATTTAAATAATACATGAGCAATTTAAAAGTATTGCAGTTTGTAATGTTATAATTGACTATTTATTAGTCTGCATTACATGGACATGTTTATTTCATGTTTAAAAGGTTTATTTAAACTTAATACCATTGTATCATTCTCTATGGACAAGTTGCAATCTTTAAGTCTCCATATATATCCAATGGACCATTAGTAAGAGTGGATTTCCATTCTTGCTATTAAAAAGTGAGAAGGTTGTTTTGACATCAGTGAGAAATATTGTTTAGCATCTTTATTGTGAATGTTTAGGTGGTTAATGGTTGGTTTCTAATTACATAATTATTCCATTTAGCTTTAAGCATTATTTCACTTATATATATATATATATATATATATATATATATATATATATATATATATATATATATATATATATATTGAAGCAGTCGATGTCTAATCATCATTGAGCTTCATGCTTCACCATCTACACTAACCTCCTGTGGGGCCTGCAATTTAGACCTCACTGTAAATATATGTCATTTACCCACACACTGTATGCATAATGATTAGTAAAATTAATAAAATTAAAACTATTTAGTAAAGTAAAACAGTAGTGTGTGTGATGCATATATAGATGAATGAAGCAATAATGTTATTAATGTTTATTGCTGACAACTAAACATTTTCTTTTATATAATTGTAAATTTTTTTTGTTATATCTATATGTATTTTGATTTAAAGTATTTAATTAAACTATTGGAATGTAACAACAAATAAAAATGGGGAAGGCTTGAAATACTGAAATTATCTTTATCTCTAGTCAGATCGTTGTCTATAATTAAAATTTATAAATCTTAATTAAAATCGAAAACAAATCATTCATCAGTTGTTTTCAAATCTTTCAAAACAGCTAAAATGGTATTTCGAGCCTTATCAGTTGAAAATATTTTGCTAATCAAATGTTGTTTTTAAAGGGATTACAGAGATAGGGTTGGTATATGAAATTGCATTCTGGGTGGTATTAAAATGTTATAAAAGGAGCCACAGAACAATGGGAGTTTGTGGAGTTACTTTCAGTTAGTTATCTTTCAGTGAGTTGAGATTTCGTCAGTCAGTTTTGAAGTGTTTCAAGACCTTAACTTTAAGAAGCCAGTACAAGTTCTGCACAATGATGCGTGAGTAGAGGAATCTAGCACCTTTCTCTTCTTCTCTCATAGAACTGTCTGCCTGCAATGGCCATGTTCCATCTGGCTGACCATACAACATGATTACTTCTGACTGCTGATTGCTAATGACACCGCTATGCTGTTTTTCCTTAGGTAACCTTTAACATAGAACTGCCTTCATAAGTCAATACTTTTGTAATTTGTAATCTATAGTTCAACCTTCATATCTTAATTTATATATTATTTTATAAGCTTCTGCTAATTTTGCTTTTAAACTCTCTCTCAGTAATCTTTTATTAATATCATGTATTTTAACTTACTTTTCACGCTTAATTAACTTATATATATAAATGTGTGCGATTCCATTAAGATTTTATGTATTTTGTTTAATATATAGATATAATCTATTTTCTTTAATATGCCAAAATTGCCAAATTCGTGAGTAAGGGGGGAAAATAATTGTTTTACTTGGAAAAAGGGTGGGCTTTATTTAAAACCTATCAATAAAGTTTTGTTTATATTAAATAGGAATTGCTCGTGAGTTTGGTTTCATTTTAAATTCGTTATTCTTAAAGTCACTTAAAAACTTTTATTGTGGATGAATTTTGCTAAGTTTACTGCTTTGAAATTGTATTTAAAATTTCATTTTAAAAGATCATGAACCTAGATTAAAATAATTAATCTATCCTTTTCTGCTGTTGCCTAAGGGCTAATGTAATCTGTAATATGTATATGGGAATCAAATTTAAATATAAATTTTATTAGCTTAATATTATAAATAAAAGTTATTATTCATTATGATTTGTTAAATGACTCAGAATTGAAAACAGATTATTGTGCAAGAGGTTAGACCATTTCCAAGATCTAAAATAATATTATATGAAAATTATAATATAAAAATTATATTCATGTCCAATAATGTTGCTGGCATACCTTTTCTTTATTCTGATATTTTATCTTTTCCATTTCTCAATTGTTTTGTCATTAGGGACAAGCCTGATGCTCCTGTCCTACTTTTCAAGATCATTCGTAATCAGGGACACTACTTCCTGTGGAACATAAAGTTTATGAGGTTTATGTGCTGCAAATGAAAGCACATCCAGATCTGGGATCTCAAACCCAGTCTCTCCTTCGATATTGCTCCGCCAGAATGCACAGACATATCAAGTCTAATTTCATCTCAAATATTTTTTTAAAATGATAGAATATCCAAAACTGCCATGAAGGCCAGATTTCTTTAATGTATGCTAGTACCGTTACTCTGCTCTTTAATTTGATCACCATCCGCCTAACATTAGTAAGTCGCAATGATATGTTAAAGATGATGATTCATTTCGTAAAATACATTTAGTTCATAAAATACATTCAGTTCATTGAGTTAAACTGCTTTCTTTTAAAAACCGTTATCGATTCCCATAGACGTAAATCTAATTTATATAAATGATTGCATAACTTATTCTCGTAAATGTAGCACATTGTTTCTCTCTTGTATACTTATTCCAAAGACGCTATGTCAAAACAATGCCGATCAAACATATATAATAATTTTAAGATTGTAAATAAATGATTGAGACCGTATGTTTATATTTACTTGTCAAAATGATTAATACTAACTTATAAGATATCTTTCTGTAATCCAAATCTGTTCCGATCTTGTAGATTGTGTTATGCATCCACAGTATTTTATTTATAAACATTTGTAAATTGGCATATTAACCCCGCACAACTTATAACACATTCTATAAAATTATATTCATAAAATAATTGATGTAAAGGGGATTTTATAAAACAAATCCCAAAATTTTCCAAATGTATAATATTACTCCAAGCGTGAAACAATTTTGTAACATATATATATGTGTTTTCTACATTATTAAATTTATATATAACTTCATGTAAATCCTGGTGTGTTGTTTTTGGATTATTAGTTTCAATTTAATATTTAGAACTACTTTCTGTAGCTGATAGCTTAGCATGAATAAATAGTATAATAAATGTAATTCCTGGGCTACTCCGACCTCGATCATCATCATTAGTCTGATCTTATGCTCTACCGCTCTGCTTCTGGGCACGGAATTAAAATAATTTTACTGTATCCTCAATATTGTTGTTCATTGGGTCAGAGATTCAAAGAATAGGGAATTAGGTGAGAATTCAGGATTGCTCCAGACCTGTGTATCTCAAGCATGATCGGATTCGAGGTATTTTTGCTTAGGATTTGAATCTTGTTAAGTGAGCATACTATTTTGACCGGTATTAATATACATATATATATATATATATATATATATATTGCAAATCAAAAGTACCAGTTATGCATCAGACAGCAAATTTTATATCTTTTTTTATTTCATAATGAAGAAATTATGTCATTACCAAAGTGATAAATTAAAAAGTATTGAAATATTTGCCAAAAAATTGCTTGAAGATGGTTATAAGATTGAACAGATTAACAATACTTTATGTCAATTTTAAAAGAGTTGTAATGATTTAAAAAAAGTTGATGGTTCATAATAAAAATGAAAATGAATATCTATTCCATGTATTTCAAATGATCAAGTTAAATTTTTAAGCATATATATAAATATGGTGTTACACATAACATTAATAAATTAATGAATAATTTTTAGTGTCATACCCAGGAAGCAAAAATGTATTGTTGTGTATCAAATTTTTTGTCAATATATGTTACCATATATAGATGAATCAAGATGAATTATAAAGAAAATATTAAAGTTGTAATACTTAAATATTTTATGCTAATATTTCACAC
>JAQFVV010000926.1:127500-158947 GCA_028023455.1 Epiperipatus broadwayi | reverse complement strand
TAAATTTATTAGAATGTTATATTTATTTAAATGTCCAGCTTAAAACAGACAGAAACTTAGTATGGCAGGTCTGAAAAGACATAGTCAGTAAAGCATGATGAGAAGAGAGTTCAGAGTGAGGGAAGCAAACTTTTGAATTAGTGATTATATAAATTCCAAAATAAAATATGTTTACATTCTAGTCATTCAAGATTGTATTAAAGTTCAGTGAGCCATAGTTTCAGTAAAATAACTTTGAATTCTAAGATCTGCATTATTACTGCTATTGTGTCAAACTTTTTGAAATCCAAATGGATAACTGCCTAGTAGAAAAAGAAAGTGAAGATGTTGATGCCAATATCCCAGTGAAAGAAGAAAACATGGAGGAACAAATTTCAGAAGTCACTGTAAAAGATCCCTTTACACTCATCCATGACATGAAACCAGCCCAAGTATTTCCAGGCAAAGATGAAAATGTGATTGCAATGCTCCAGAGTATGATGAGGATGATCCAAATTAACGAGGAATCAAGCCAAATGATGGCAGAGATAACTCTACACCATATGAAAGAACTATCCCAAATGACAGAAATAAATATGAAAGAAAAAGAAATGCACACTTCAAAACAATATCAAAGAGCTGTGAGAGGGGTGTGAACAGACCAAAACAAGCATGGAAAAGTGTGAAACTGCAATTAACAAATTACTAGAGGAACAAGTCAGAATCAAAACAGATATGCAGAAAATCCATGAGGGAATGGAATGGCAAACCCAACACCAATGGGAAACTCAAAACCTAGAAAGTGAAAGAAAAATGTCTTGCCCTGATCTGGAAAAACTCAACCTGTTCCATGACCTAAAAAAGGATTCAGAACAAACACCACCATACTACCTCAAGGATCAAAACTGAAAAACCCCAACTGGCTCCACAAAGATTGAGATTCCGATAGATGCACGAATAAATAATGGTCACCCAACTAGCACACCATTATATCCATGGGCAGGGATTGATCCTGAAATTCAGCCAAATCTGGCCAAATTCATCCAGGTCAAGGTATTCTGAGGAGATCCAGGAGAAAATCCTCAGGCCCACCTGGATAGTTTAAAAGAACTATTGTATTTCTACCAGGCAAATGAGGGAGATCAACTTGCTATTGATAATCATTATCTACAAGGCCCAGCAAAGAATTGGTAGGGCTCAATGCATGAAAACCCCCAAACATTCGATGAATACCAAGCAGCATTATTGACTAGCTACTGGAGTGAGAAGCATCAAGATCAGATTCTTCAGCAAATCTCGCATGAAAAATATCGAGGGAGGGAAACAACCACTCAGTTTTTCCTCCATCAAGTAGCACAATTCAGATCTCTCACTGCATTCCCATTTTTGGAAGCTCATATCATCCAGACTCTGCAATCCAACATGCCCAAGGCAGTTCAGCGAGCAATGGTGATAAGCAGGATTATGAATGTAGTTGAAATGGCATACTTGCTAACTACCATGGATCTTGGAAATTTTTACACAGAACCTCAAGAAAGAGTGAAGAAAGGAGAGCCCCTGTTGACTCAATCCATAGCAACACAGAGATGGAATAGTCAACCTCAAGTAAACTATGATCAAAACCAAGCCATTCCAAAAAGAAGATACCAGAATCAATTTGAAATCTTCTAGGGACCTCATTAGGTTGTTCCTCCCAATGATGTCCCAACAAAAGATTCAGGAACACAAAGAGGTCACAAGTAAACCCCATCTCCACTATCATCAATGAAGCAGACACCTCATTATCAGAGACACCCATTGATCCATGTCCCAACATTCACATCAAAATAAGAAATCTGGTAACTCATGCGCTATTAGATTCAAGGAGTTAAGTTTCCCTAATATCAAAAGGATGGTATGACCAGTTGGAAAAGGAAAACATCTCCTATGGTTACCAACCTGGGCTGTTCAATTAACACTTGCTAATGGAAATAAAACCATAACAGAAAATTACCAAGTTTGGCTAGAAATGACCCTCCATACCACCACAGTTGGACACACCTTTTTGATTGTAGCTGGGTTGATTCATAACCTCGTATAGGCTCAGATTTTTTATATCAACACCAGTGTACAATAGATTATGCCCAGTGCAAGCTGATTTTCAGGAAAGGACAAATCCTTTTTAGAATCCTGAATATTAATACCTGCATGAGAGTAGGGTGTATTGCTCAGGAAGCAGACCTAGAGCTCATAAAAAAAGGTTGAAGAATCAGCATTAATGTCCCCAAAAGATGAAGACCAACTGCGCCAGATCCTCACCAACAATGAAAAAGTATTCTCCAATACACCAGGGGAAATTAAGGGTTATGTGCACCATATTAAAGTCAAAGAAGAAAACTATTTTCAAATGAATACATATCCAATCCCATTCCAATACAAAGAGTAAGTCAACCACCAAATAGAACAAATGATGGATTGGGGAATTATAGAAAAAAGATCATCAACATATAACAACACTTTGGTGGTAGTCAAAAAGAAAAGTGATGCCATCTGACTATGTTTAGATGCCCACAGTCTCAATAGCTTTACAATCCCTGAACACGATGTTCCATCATCTGTCCAAGAAATATCCATTCGATGTAGCAACAAGGCTGTGTTCTCTACATTGGACCATATAGCCAGTTACTGGCAAATGACACTAGACCCAAGGGATCGAAAGTGTACTGCCTTTAGACACAATGGTCAGATTCATCAGTTCAGGAGAGTTCCATTTGGCTTAATCAATAGCGGAGCTGGATTGATGAGATGCACTGACATGGCCTTAGCAGAAGAAATTAAGAAACATCTTGTTTGCTGTGTTGATGATATGATGATTGCCTCACAAAACATTCATGAACATCTAAGGTGTCTAAAGAAGTTTTTCCAGGAGTGTGCTGAAAAGAATATTACAGTTAACTTGGAAAAGAGTTGTTTTGCCCTCCCTGAGATATTCTTCCTGGGAGACATTGTAAATGGACAGGGTATTAAAACATACCCAGACAAGGTGGAAGCCATCAAGAAATTTCCCAAGCCTACCACCCAAAAGCACGTCCGGTCATTCTTAGGGTTGTGCAATTATTACCACAAATTCTACCCTGGATTTGCACAAGACACCACCCATCTGATAAATCTTCTAAAGAAAGGATAGCGATGGATCTAGAAAGTAAATATGATGAAGAGTTTGAAAGTATTAAGGAAAAATTTTAAAAACGGTCATGCTCCACCACCCCGATTTTACACATCCTTACTATGTCCAGACAGACAGTAGTAAGAAGGGATTAGGAGCCATCATATTCCAAATGGGAGAAAGTGGTAAACATCAAGTAATCAGTTTTTGCAGCCGTACTCTTCGAGGGTAGAACTAAATTATACTGTTACAGAACAAGAGATGCTGGCAATTCTCTGGGCCTGCAATAAATTCAAGCAGATTTTGCTTGGATCAGAGGTCATCATCATTACAGACCACAAGTACTTAGAGTTTCTCAACTATAGCTATTTAACCAATGAATGGCAAATCCATTGGAGCTTATCCCTTCAAAAGTTCAACTACAAAGTAATATACTGCCCAGGGCCTGAAAATCTCATTGTTGATATCCTAAGTCACCATCTAATTGAGACACACCGAGAAAACCCAACCATGGGAGATCAACCACTTACAGTAATGCTGAATGCAGCAAACACTGAGGTAGAAAATGAACTGGATAGGCTCCCTTACTGGCAGACTAAGGAAGCAAGTTACCAATGGACAATTGATGCCCTTCACCAGTCACAATCTTTGCAAGTCCACTATACCAAGGTCCCTATTGGTCGATATAGGATCAGAAATAGAATCCTGCAAATTCGAACCAAAGATTATGATAATCCATGGAAGATCCTGGTACCCAGCAACCTACATACCCCTTTAATAGACCATATTCATAATTTAATAGGACATTATGGCCCAAGGAAAACTGAAGAGGCAGTAAGGCAGCAGTTTTACTGGGATGGTCTATATACTCATGTGTTGGCGGTGCTTAGGAATTGTGCTATTTGTGCTAGAAGTAAACTTCCAAACAAATTGTATGCTGGCAATCTTACTCCCATTATTCCATTGAAACCAAATGAACTATTGGCAATTGATCACTATGGGCCTCTACTGGCATTTAAGAATTACCAGTACCCCTTGGTAACTTATGATGTATTATCTAAATATGTATGTGCTTATCCGGTATGGAGCACTGACTCACAAAATGCAATTTGAGTCCTGCAGCAAAAACATTTCCATGAAGTTGGAAAACCTATGACCATTTTATCAGACCATGGATCTGCTTTCACCTCCAAAGAATGGAAGGCATGGGTTGAAAAGCAAGGGATCAAACCACACTAACATCCATTCAAAACCCCCAATCTAATCCCTGTGAGCAAGTGATGAAAGAAATCAACTGTCTCTACAGAACATATATACATGATAACCAAAGAGGTTGGGTGAATCAACACAAAAAGGTTACACAATATATTAATAATACCATCAATGAATCTACAGGGTTTACACCAGTGTGACTCCACTTCAAAAAACCATGCCCTCTGCTAGTCAAAACCTGGGTATCAATCAATCACAGACATATAAATCCTAAAAGAGACCAGGGTAAGGCAACAATATGAATGACTCAAATGGCTAAGCTTCGAGAGAGGAGAAAAGACACTAAACCACATTCTTTTAAAGTAGGAGACCTGGTCTGGGTGAGGGACCCAAAACCAAGTAATGTAAACAATAGAGAATCCTGGAAGTTCTTCCCACTATATAAAGGACCACGTCTCATTCAACAAAGGTGTGGAAACAATGCTTTCCTGTTATCTAAGGATGGAGTGGTGAAAGGAACTTTTAATGCTCGACATTTAAAATCATACTATGAAATACCTCCAGATCCAAGGGAAGTCTAAATTATTTTCAAAATGTGAAACCCTTTGTGTATGACTCCATATCATTGAAATACATATTGATTACCTTACTGGACTGTTGATATATAAATTTTGTCTAAGGACTATTATTTAATAGTAACTAAATGAAGTAAGAAGACTAAAGTTAGTAGAATGAGGAAGATAAGAAAGAATTGCTAAGAAAATAAATTGTTTAATAAGATGACAGTTTAAGAAATGTAATGTCAGCAGAGTAATAAATTTAGAAGAAACTAAAGGCTTGCCGATCTCAACACAGTTACCATTCCAATAATAATATAATAAACCTTGGTCAGCAAACCCTTGGTCAGCCTCTATTGTCACTGGACACCCAAGTAAATTTTTTTTTCTTGAGGGATATGAAGCTGGAAATATAGTACATATTTCTGCTTCACCTAGTGCCAATGTCATCAGCACTAGTGTGGGTTTGAACCCAACCTTTTATAATAACTGACACCTATCCCATAATTGGTGGTAGTATAATTATAAGCAATATTGTAATCTTTTATCTAATTAATTTGTATTTTATGATTAACTAACCTTTTATAATAGTTTATTTATTTTATAATATTTGTAAAACTATATTATGTTTATTTTATTAAATTGGTATTTATATGTAATTGAATCCTAGATATCTATAAAAAGTTACAAATATTTTAAAATCTTCATTAAAGTTCATTTTTCTTAAATTAATCAGTTGGTAACATTTTATATTTATCTTTTGATAAATGTACATTAAAGGATCAATTATATTTTGTAAATTTCTATTTAAGTTTTAATCAAATATTAAATGTGAAAGTCATTGTACCAAATTCCTAAAATTTTTCTGAATAAAATCTACATTTTTGTTAATGTAAACCTTAATTATATAGATTTTGTTAGTGCAATGACTGATAAACTTAATATGCTTGATGTTGTTTTTGTAATTAGGAAATCAACCCTTGGTGCATGTAGGATTATAGATTTCCCTCCAAAGCAGGCACCAACCTCAGAGTACTGCTTAGAGTAATTACAATTGGTGGTCAGTATAGATTGAATCCTGTAGATAAGACCAGAACACATAAATAGTGGAAAATTTGATTAGGAAATTATTATTGAGTTTACTGAAGAGAAGTGATTAATCTATCTATATATCATGCCTAAAGAAATGACAGGGTGAAAAGATCGATCGTTTGCTTCTCAGAGGTCTGTTCCACCAGCCCAGCCATACCTTTCCAGTGATTTAAACATCTAGCCAGAGACTGTCTGTGTCGAGGAAGCCTGAAATGATCTGACTGCATTAACTGCCTTATTAACTGATTGATTCTGAGGTAACATCCAATTCACCGCAAGCCATTGATTTTATTTTACTTGATTTCCAAAATCTATATTAATTTATATTTTATATCTTTGTAATGTTTATACGGCTTGGTTTAAAATGCATCTTTTAATTTTATTCAATTTAAAATATCAATTCTTATAAAATCTTACATTATTTTGATGTGGCAAATTAAATTAATTTTTGTCAGTTTGTTTAGATTATTTGACTTACTGAAATTGCCAAATACAAAATTCAATTAGCTATTAACTTTAAATCCTTCCCCTGTTTTTTTTTTTAACTTAAAAATCATTACAAGAGACTTACTTCCCATAAATTAATTAATAGAAAGCTCATTTAGTTTTCTACATCATATATAAATTTATTTGTATGATTGAAATTATTTTAAAAATATATTACTATTACCTCCAATTAAAAATAGCCCTGTAATTATTTCTGAAATAATAAATAATTTTAGTGAATCAATTAAGTAAAATTTATCATAGAATTTTATCAGTATATATATTTCATACATATATTTTATTTGTCAGAAAATATAAAAATTATGATTTACAATTTATTAGTTTGATATTTAATGCCCGTCTATGTTAATTAAAAACAGTCTTATTTTGTAATCTTTGATAAACTATTTAAGAACTTATTAATAAATGAAATATTTGTGAAGTGTGGAAAACAATTTATATTTTAGTTAAATCTTTTTTTAATATATATATATATATATATATATATATATATATATAATATATAATATATATATATATATATATATATATGATTCATTCATTAGTGGACTAAGGTTTGTGGGGACTTTCTATTGATGTCAGGGAACATTATTTTAATCAGAAATTCATTTAATAATTTTGTTAGTGATACACTATCTATTTATATATGTCTGAGGCATTATGTATTTATAGCTACAACCAATCACTTTCTATTATTTTGTTTTGCTAATCACCTCTTAGGACCTTTGGAATCTGACCAGTCCTACCTTTTACACTCCCTCAAAGTAGACATAGTTCATACCAAGGGATCTTTTCGAGCATTGCCATTAAGATGTATATGCACATCAAAATATTATTATGATTATTTAGAGACATGTTTGGCTGGAAGGCTAGCATTTCTCATCATCTAGTTGTATTTACTAGGAAATTTTTTTTAGTAAAGCCACCCAGAGGTTCATAATAGACCTCATTTATTTTATTGTAATCTATAATAGCATACTGCCTTCTTTATCATTTTATATCTTTATTTAGCAAAACTGAAAGGCTCTCTGCCGTGGTGGCACGTCCTTCACAAAACAATTTTGTTAATTAATTAAATCTGACTGTATAATTGTCAATTATTTATTTAAAAACTATTTTGCTTTCCAAACTCATTATATACAAATGATTTTAAATGTAATAGTATTTTAAATGCACATCTTTCATATCTTGTAATATATATAAAATAGATTTACTTATAATCTCTTAAAAGGGCTAATGATATTTTATTGCTGATTGGTTTTGGCTGACCAATTAACAAACTTTTACATTGTTTGTCAAAGCCACATCAAAACGAATTAAATAAAATCACCAAGTTGTATAAACAAAGACTTAATTTATTTTGTATTAAATTCCTTAAAAAATTCCTATAATGTTGTTATTTTAAATAAGCTTAGTTTGTCATCATTCCCAAACTCTAAGGTTAATTAATCTATTTATTTAAACATTTCCTTGATTTAAATTCACTTCTTTATAATGTTGCCATAAAGAATTATCATTATTACAGTTCAAACCATTAGTAATCGATCAAATCATAACTGTACTGTTCTGCAATCATCAGAATCCATTAAATCATTGATTTTTCATATAAACCCTTTTTTAATTTTGAGTCTCTATGTGAACCATGACCTCCAGCTGCGATGGAATAAAACCAAGCACTGCTAGTGTCATCACAAACGTTATCTATTAGTCAGAGAGGCAATAGTTTAGGCAAATGGATTAGGATTCATCCTTGTCCTGACATATGTATCTTGTGCATGGTTGGATTCAAAGTACTTTTGCTCGGATTATTGGTCTTGTTGAATGAATACATGATTTTGACTGGCACAATATATATATATATATATATATGTTCATGCCTTTAAATGGTTATTGTATTTCACTCACACTGTTTTGTAACAGGGTTCAAATGTATATCTATAAATTTTATCACAGCTATTAAATTAATCCATAATAAAAACTACAATAACCACTCTTTTGTATTCATTATTGCATTTTACTTCCATTATTACCTGTATTTGATACTAGCTACTATTACAATACATAAATTAATGAACTAAATTTTAGTTAGTTATTATTTTTATATATGTTTTAATTTTGAAATTATAAAATTTCATTCATTGTTTTATAACTTATTAAAATGTGTTTGTGTCATGATACATATCTACTATGGGAATATGGAAAGGTAAAATTCAATTTAATATCGTAAAATTGTAGATATGTATGTAAAACAGTTATAATAATAATTTTTTTTGTTATTTGAAATAAATTTAAATTGTTATTTGTTAATAAATATGTTAAAGTTTATTTTAAATTCAAAGAGGTCTCTGATTTATTTAAATTATTTATTCATTTTCCAAAACAAAATTAGATTGAATACACATATCCATACACATATATCATATTAATATATCTTTCAAAAAGAAAATTTATTCACAAACCATAAGAATCATTTACAAAAAAGGACCTTCACATATCAATCTCAATGGATACCAGCTAACAAAATCAAAGTTATGCTTGTATACATAGTATGACCAATTAATTTCATATCAATTACATTAAGACAATAGTTATCAGAAATTGAAGACATATAACTTCACATTCCAAAAATCATAGTTGTGGCCCATTTACATTTATCCAATCATGTATATCAATATATGATAGTGTTAGTCAATTCAAACACAAATAAGTTTGTTTAATTTACAAACATGTAGACAATGATTAAAACATATTTATCCATTTAGTATATAAAGCTTTATCTTACCAAGTCAAGGAAAGAGCTCTTCCAATGTTTCTGTGTGTGTTAATTTAGCATTTAAATTTTGAGAGATTAGTCATTTTGTATCATATATGAAAGACATACATTTTACTTATACATCATGAGGTTAGCCAATCCAATATAGGGATAATGTTCATAGAAATTACTTAAAAGCAGGTTTTCATAGAATACCTAAGACTGAAAATTATACAAAATATACCATCGATTCTTTACAGTAAACAAATCGGTTACCATTAAACATTATTAAAGCAGTCTTAATATACTTATTGGGTCATTGATTAAAACTGACCCATTATTCAAATGAAAGCCCTTTCCTATTAATCATCAATTAGGTGAATAATTTTGTAATAGCATTTTTTCATTTTTTGGATCTCCTCCATATAAGATTTATCTAAAATGTCTTAGGTAAATGGTTCATTCAAATTTTCATAGTATCTGTGAATTTACAACTTTATATTTTTTTTATCATCAGTACTACACTTTGTTTAGGTCTATTATGGACCAGGTCTAGTTAAACATCCAATTCTGAAAAAAAAAAGGTCTAATTCTTTAAGAATTAATTTAATAAGTGTAAAGACATTTCAATCAAGTCATATTCTTATCCACTTTTGAAGATGATCTTATTTCTCGGTGACCAAATGCAAAAATTTATAAATGTGGCCAATATTATGATTTTAAAATGCCCATTCTTGAAGGCTTTAATCAAATGTACACAAGCTGAATCTTTGTTTTTAATGAGAGATTTAATAATGTTTCTTATGCTATTCCAAATTTGACCTTCTTCCAATATGTGTTCCATTGTCTCATCACTTTGCCACATAGCATGCATGTAGAGTCCATATTATAATTCCTTTTACTATGTAGAAAGTCAGCAGTAGGCAAGGCCCTGATGTTAACCTTGAGTAAAAAATCCAACAAACCTCAGTTCCAATTTTAGACATTTGGTCAACCTCGAGAACCTCGATATCCTTATCGAAAGAATATTGTGAATTTTGATTTCTTCAGGATTCATAAGATCATATGTGTTTCAGTAGTTTAGTTTGTTGTTGAACATTGTTCCTGGCTTCTTTATTTTTAGATTGTTAAATAATATGTAGATTTGCTTTTGAATCCAAAGCTTTCCACTTTTGGAAGGTGGCCTATGGGTAGAAGTTATTTATTCTGGAAATATTGGACCTTCCATATCTGGGATTTTTCATAAATAATCTGGTAAGTACATTATGAAAACACTGTATTAATAAGATCTTGACTGAGTGTAATCTTAAGCCATTCCTCTGTTTAGGTTTCTGTAGAAGGCACAGGTTGATGACAGGAGCTTTACCCCCCCCCCCAACACAGCTTCCTACATTGGGTTTTGACATTCTTTATAAAGGCTTTTGTCTGTGAGAAGCCTGCAAGGAAGTAAGTGATCTTGGGAAGCTAGACTGCATTCATCAGTGCAATTTTACCAAACAATGACAAATAAATCTTTTCCAATGATTCAATAAATTTTGTTATCTTAATCATTAGATCATTTTTTAATTTTCTTTCTCATTTTAGATGGGGGTGCTAGATAAAAACCCAGGAACTTCTGAGGTGGAGCCTCAAATATGCTGGGAATTTGCTTGCTGGTCATAATCAACCAGATTGCCAATTTCTCTTTGTTGACTCTTAGACCAAATTCACATTCGAATTGGTCCATGAGCTCACCTAACCCAGTGAACTCCTTCTGTGAAACAAGAAAAAAATACCACATCATCCTTATAAGAGATGTGATGGACCCTCTATCTCAGCAAAGATATGGGTATCCCCTTAAGAGATGCCTCGATGCTTAGTAGGAGGAGATTCACCTAGGCAGTGAAAGGAGTGCACTCAGAGGAGAGCCCTGAGGGATAGAAACAACAGGATTAAATCATGGGGACACCCTCTAATCCAGAGACAAAACATCTCCCTATTATACTGGAGGTTCTCTATCATCTGGAGGTAGGCAGCTGGTACTTGAGTCCCTCCAGGATCTTCATAATTGCATCAACTTGAACACAATCAAAATCAGCAACTAAATAGAGCTGAACTGTGATTGGCTGTGACATCTTTATGCAAATATGGTCTATTAATAGACAAAATCAGCTCACAGCAACAGCTATTGAGCTCCCCTTTTTGGCAAACTGGCACTTAGATAGCTGATCAATTATAATATCTTGTATATCAATTTTAATTAGGGACTCAACTATCTTTACCACTAAAGAGATCATTGATATTGGCCTGAGATTCCACAGGTTCCAAGGGCCTTCTACTTTCTTAACCAGAGAAAACCATGGCAATTGGGTTGATCCATAGAAGTTCCTGGCAGCACTCAGCCCTAAGATCTGCCATCCTTTTAATGATTGGTGCTGAAAAAGCACTTAAATGAAGCAGGAGGTAATTTGGGTTTTGATGCAAGCCAGGATGAGTTTTGTCTGGCATCATCTTTAATTTATCAATAATTATTTTTTCTCTGATTTTGTGGATTGAATTTTTAATTAAGTCAAATTCTCTTTTTTCAATCATGATTCCAACTGCTTAAACTTTTCTTCATAATGATCACATATCCTGGCTAGCATAGAAGACCCTCCATATAGGTTGCCATCTATTTCAATCATGTTAGGTGCCTTGGCCTTTCTGTCAGCTCCAAAGGCCCACCTAAGATAGCCCCTGGTCCAGAAATACTAATGATGTATAAATTGCTGTGATCTCTTTATAGAAAGATATTCAGGAACTTCCTCTTGCTTACTTTTATATTTAAGTTTCAAATCTATAATAGATTCCACATTCTGTGCCTCACTAAGCAAGTTAATTAATTTTGTTGCAATATTATCTAATCCAGATAATAACCAAATAGGGCCCCAGACTTTTGAAGTTCATTTAATAATCTATTTACTAAGAATCTTGGTAAATTGCATCCATGCGTGATATGGATGAAGATTACCCAAATCAACTTCTTTCAACAACATATATGTCTCAGATACTACTTGAATGTTGATATTTGTTTGAGTTGGCATTCTTATAGTTCTGGGGAGCTCCTGTGTTGAGTCATTAGAGTTATTAAACTCAAAACCATATCCAATTGAAAAGTGGTCTGAAAATGTAATTGGTCGCAGTTTCACCTTCAGGGATTTAATAATTTCCAGGGAAACAAATAGCAAATCAATTGGTGTTCTTGCCTTCTTATTATAAAAGGAAAAGGCCCCATCTGGAAACAGTGATTGACAGCTAATCCATTTCTCATTTATCAATCATCTATTTCTATATTGTAAATTATCATATGTTAAGTTACAATCTGCAATAATTAAAGTGGGAAGAAGGTTAGTCCTCAATTCTATGTTTATATTCTATATAATTTTGTGTATGATATCAGGTTTTCTAGGAAGATAAAGGTTAACTAAATTAATGGTATAATTTTTAAATTTGATAATTGCAATCAAGCAGTTATTGTCAATTTTGATGATTTAAAAAAAGGTGATATAGGGGAATTTTTATTTATTACAATTGCAATCCCTCCTGCAGCCATATTAGAATAGGAATAATGAAAAAGACCAAAGAAATTTATTTTATTAAAAATGTGTTGATCAGTTGTGTTGTGCATCTTTGTCTCCCCAAGACATAATATATCAGGGCTACGAACATGAAACTATCACTCCAAAGCAAAGGCCCTTGCTCATGAATTCAAAACCCTAATATTCATTGAGCAATTTTAATCATCTCACAGTTGGATTAAGTAAATCAAAACATGCTTTCAGCTCTTCATTGGTTTTATTCTTCTTTTGATGGTGCTCATTTAACTTCATATCAAATGTTGATCACTGATTTTAGGAGATTTAATTGTTTCCTTTTTATCTTCTAAATTCTCTTTGTCATTATGTGTTACAATGGTCACTAAGTTGTCATTGATAAATTCATCTGGAATGGGCTCCATCAATTGTTAATTTAGAGAAGAATTTAATCTTGTTTTCTTAATTAATTGAGGTGATTAGTCTATTTCTTGATATGATAAATCCAATAAATTCATAGTATATACACTTTCCCAGTCCAAATTTACTATTGGTTGAGGAGAGACTGAAGCTTTTGTTTTCGGTCCTTTTTTCCTTTTATGCTGCACTCACCTTTCATTTTGTGTTTTTCTCCTCTTGGGATGAGGTCTCTACATCCCATGGACTAAAATCTCCCATGGATGATGCAATGTCTTCATTTGGTGACTGTTTTTTTTTGAAAGTATCAGACTGCAATGAAACATATTGTTCCATGTTCTGAGTCTCATTCAATATCTCCTCATTCTTGTTTATTGTTTTAAATTTATTCCTTTTCTGTTCTTATCTTGTATCTACACCAGGCCATGATTCTAGGTTATTATACCTTCTGGCTTGACATTTATGAAATCTTTTCCTTATAGCTCCACATAAGTTGCATTTTTTGTCAGGGCATTCCCTCTTTAGATGCCCTCGATGCTGGCAAAAAAAACACTGTGGGGCTACACCATTCAACAAGATGATTAATAAAGCCTCTTGGTAATCAATCGAAGAGGGAATTCACAAACAATATATTCCTTTCTTCTTAATTTAATATCATGATAACTCGGTTGAAATTAATTTTAAAAATCTATTGAAATTACATGAAGTATTATCACTGCGATAGGATATTGATGAAAGCTATTGAAGATAGTTAAATTTAAAAACTCTGAGTTTGAATACTGAGCATTGTTTCTATATTAAATATTTAATTGTAAGTTATTTTGTTTAAAATGGATTCAATGTTGTATTAAAGTTAAATCATATCATTCTTAGCATCCTGTGTGAACCCTAAATCCAATTATAGTTAGATGTGACCATTTTGATTTCTTTAATGAATCTGGAACATTATGTTACATATAATTAAATGTTAAATAAACAACTTAACATGCTAAGTCTTAACTAAAAGAATGCACATTATACATATTAATAGTAAGGAATTTAGATGAATTGAAGTTGGATGGTGGATAAAAGATATGAAACATCTTATAATTTTATATAAGTTTATTAAAATAAATGATTAAATAATTCAACATATTAATTACTTAAGTTAGGATACATGTGTAATTAATGCACACATACATTGCAAAAATGATGAGATTAATTTAATACAGCAATTTCATCTTAGAATTTTAATTTATACAAGTATTTGTGTTTAATAAATCATGACTATTATATTCTGATATGCAAAACTATTATTTGTTTTGGAAATGTTGTAAGCTAAAACTCTAGCCATGATGATTATTATATACATCATTAAGCTGATTATTATAAATACATTACAGACAGGCCATTCAATAAGCTCAAGATACAGATTCCATCCCATATGCTAGATTATGGGTTCAGCCTAATGCTGACATGTCAATAAAAGAAAAAAAACTGTTTACTTTTAGGAATGTATCCATAGACTATGTTATTAAATACTAAACACAATGTTGCAGTGTGAGTAAGTGTTCACATGCTTCAGTAGCAAATACTCAGTCCCCTAAGACTGAATGGCTTACTTGTATAATAAGGCTATTTCAGTTCAGGATGTTGGATAGGCTTTTGACATGGTCTGCACCCTCGTGTACCAGTTCTAAAAGATTAGCCATCCAATGTATGCAGCTGGTCATGGCTACAAACACTACTCACTCAGAAATACATAGCAAGATGTTGATGGCACATTGAGTTCTTAGTAAAGACATACTTGCAACACATACATTAATACCATTATGTATATGATAATGAACTAACTGCTCCTAATCAGAAAGTTTCTATCTGCTAACTAATTCAACCCAGTTTTTACACTAGCATATTAATTACACTAAATAAAAATGGCTAAATATATTGTGAATTTAGTCTGTATACTGAATCTTTGTACATATATAATTACAATTTACTTGAAGAAGGATAAAGTATGTCTAATGGCTTTAAGTCCACCTAATACCAGAATACATATATAACAAAATGTTGTAAAAGATTTTCTAAATTTATAGATTTAAAATAGGTGATAGTAAACAAAAATCATGCCACACACACCTGTTTTAAAATAGTATATAGGCTTAGTTTCTAAATCTTTATTTTTGCAAGAATATTTTTGAAACTGAAACTTATTCAATAACAAAACACACTGAAATAGCTATACTTTACATTCTTTGGGAATTGAGCTGGCCATACCAAGCTGAATTTATTTGACTTAAAATGTTAAACAACTGTTGAAATAATTTTACAAATTTAAAATTGAAATTATAGACAAGTGCTAATGGATTTATCCCACTGTGAATCCATTGGATAAAAATAGTGTAGGATTTAAAAATTTGTATAAAAAGCCTACATTTTGACACTCAATATATACTCAGTAAAATTATAAGTGTATTGCTACCTGAATATATGCACATATGAAATTTTATAATGAGTGAGTAGGAGGAGTTGTAGGTATTACATTTCTTCTGATGGAAAAATTGTCATCTTCAACCCCATCCTACAGTTGCCATAGATGTAATCATCATCAGATGAATGGATAGTTTAGCTACAGCCTTCTGTCAAAAAAAGACTATCACTAAGCAACTATTCAGAGAAGAGTGTCATAATGTCTAACTCCAAGTGCCTAAAGTTTAAACTTCAGAAGTGATTGAACATATTCTTTGTAACTGCAGAGTTCTATAAATTATTTTTTAAGCTGTAAATTAAATATCAGGACTTACTTATATAAATTAATGAATATTCTTTCTTAATTATTAATTCTTTTTTAAATTAAATCATTCTAAAATTAAAACTGTAAAATGTGTCTGAATTCTAAAAAAAATGTATTGTCTTTCTGTAATTTCATTTGTTAATCTAAATAACTGTAATCAGTTATTATTTAAACTCTTCATAAAATGTGGTCATGCTTATCATTTCTGTTTTAATTACTTCATTTTTGTTTATTCTAATATATATGTTATGATATGCCAATATTTCAAGGCAGTGAACAATTATTTTAGTGAACTTTTAAGCCGAGATCATTACTAAGCCCTCCAGCATAATATTTGAGAAGGCTGATTTATATAGCAGTCATTAGTTCAAAATCCTATTCTGATAGATAACAACCAATGACTACATCCTCATTGTTATCATTATGTTATAAATATTAGAGATTATTAAGATTTGCATAATAAATTATTAAAATTATGGTTATATGTTAGTCAGAAGTACAATGCTAGCTAAGGATGATATAAAAGTATATCCTAAAAAAATTAAAATGTTATTAAAGTGAAAAAAGATGAGTGCCCTCTTGCAAACTTTATTTAAAACAAATGAATGTTTTAAGGATAATTGTCATCAGTAATACATGAAGATATTGAATATATTTCTTATTTTCCTTGCCATCTGTTTCATATTTATCAAACAGACTTGACCTATAAAAATAACTGTTTCAAATGAATTAATGTGATATAACTTAGTTATATATCAATTTTTAAGGAACCTTACTTTTAATGTTTCATTTTATCTTAAAAAATATTAAATTAACAAATAAACAAGCTGATTTCTCAAAATCAATAAAATAATTTAAAATAAAAATATATTCATCTATGAGGTGCATGTGCTATTAAATGATTAGTGTATTATATATTAAAATTAACTGTAGTATATAAAATGTTCAATAATTATAAAAATTATATGATATATATTTTCTTTAAATTTAAATGTTAACATCTTCATAAACATTATAAATGGATATTTTTTAATCTAAATATTGTATTTAATGACAAATGACAGAATTCTTTTATATGAATTGTAATATATGTTAAGTGTGCTGAGCAACAACAATAGAGAACCTGAGTAAAGTAAAACTACAATGGTTTAGCACATTGAAGGATTTATTGTCTCCTCACATTCATATTAGAATCAGAATAAAAAAAAATAGGGGAATGTATATATAGGCTGATGGTATTTAAATTCACGTAAGTTAGACTTGATTGCATCCACTTTTTGGAAAGGGGGAAATATGAATCATTATGGATTACATGATAGGTTTTGTTAACTATATACCATCATTCCCTAATTTTTCATTTTGTATCACTTCTTTCCAATATATTCTATGGCAGCATACATGAGTTTTAATATATGTCCTGTTGCTTTCTGGTGTTTAAGCAAAATAGAGCTGTATTAAGCATGTTATATGTTATTTCATATAAGTGTTGCTTTAGTAAAAGGTGTGTAAATAGTTATGCTTGAGATTCTCCATAGTATGCTGTTTTATATAAAGTTTGGGACATTTAATTTTATACATGATTACATGGTGTTAGGTTCAGTTTAGGTTCAGCTCTATTCATGGAATTATTAATTATCCTATAGTTTTAGGGGGACTCCAAAGATTCAGGCTAAATGTTGGGGAAAGGGTTTGTTAGACATTTTTGTTTGTGCAGGAATGTATGGTATAAATATTCAAGGTCTATTGTTATTGAGAGGGGTGAATTTAATTTGTGGTACAATTGTTTGATTCTTTTTATTAGGTGGTTGTTTTGGAATCAAAACTTTTAGATATATTTCTTTATTTGCTTTGTGAGAGGATGCATGTAGGTGATTGTGATATATGAAGGAGGATAGATCAGAAATTTATGACAGTGAAAGGAGGTTGATTTAAATTGTTGAATCTGCAAATTTCAAAGGATTTGATGCACATTGAGTATTCTAGATAAAATATATTTCTCTATAGAAGAATGTATACATATTTTGAAGCAAGTTTTCCCATTCACTTGTTAAGTATAAGGAAAAAAGGGGGAATATTGCTTTGATATTGTGAATTTAGGGCCATGATCCAGCTATAAAACATCCTTGACATAGTACATGTAGATAAGGCTAGGTGTGCATGAGATGTATGTTGGAAGGATATGTCTTCAAAGTTATTTACATATGAATAGACCCATGCATCACCCATCAGTCCTAGGGTAATGTGGCTATAATATAATCTGGGGCAAGTGAGAATCTCAGAAATAAATTCAGTGCATATCAAAGAATAATTGTGCTTTGTGAATTAAGCTGTAATGATATTCATTGAAAGTTTCCTAGTAATTAAGCTGTAAAATTTGGTGATATCTAAGAAAGCTCTTTTAAATGTGGATGATGATTTAATAGTTGATATGCCAAAACCAAGCTGGTCAGTCAACCATTAGTTGACCATTTTAGCAGTGTTAAAATAATATATACCTCCAAAATCATGTATGAGTCTGAAAATTATGTTAAATTTGTGGAGCTTGATTAAGGTAGTCATGGATTGATATATTTTAGTGCAACTAAATATATCTATATGTATCAATCTCCCAATGAATATTAAGAATGCTAAGAAGCACAAGACTAACATATGCTCAGACTCAACCAGGACTTCAGAGGTGTACATTATTTTAACACTGCCAACATGATCAATTGATGGTTAACTGGATCAGCTTGGTTTCAGAAGATGGATCATTAACTCATCATTCAACTTGACCCCACATTTAAAATGGATTCTTTAGATAACACTGAACTTTATGGCTCAATTAATAGGTAACTTTCAATAAACATCATTAAGCCAAATTCTCAAAATGCAATTACCTTATGATGCACACTGAAAACTTTCTGATTTTTTACATGGCTGACTAAAAATTATTATAGCCATATTTGATGTCCATCATTACCTCATGACTGATGAATGTACCCTGTATCTATCACTTAATGACATTTTATGATGTCTATACTTCTTCAAATGCCCCTGAACTCATCTAAATGTGCCATGTCAATGATGTTTTTATAGGTGGTCTGGAGCCCTCAATTCACAATATAAAAGAAATTTTTCAGGTGCCTTTAGTCTTAGACTTAACCATTGAATGGGAAGACTTGCTTCAAAGTCTAAAGTATTTAGACATATTTAGACATTCTCCTACAGACAGAGAAACACATTTTATCTAAAATAATCAATGCACATCAAACTGTTGAAGTTCACAGATTCAAACATCCAAATAAAATACCTCCACTCTCTGTACATCAAACCTCTTTATGTTCACAGATTCAACCATCAAAATAAACTCCACTCACTCTCATAAATTTTCTGGATTATTCTCTTTGCTATACCACAATTACCTATTATGCAAATATGATTTCTCTTGCGAAGCAAATATAGTTATATACCCTAAAATACTTAACTTTCAATGTATTCAAATACAACCACCTATCAAAAAGAATCAAACAACTCTACCACAAATTAAACTCAGACCCTCCCCCCCCCAACAATGATGACCTTGGCTACCCTGCCATACTTTCCCAAACTAACAAAAACTTTGAAAAAAAAACTTTCCCTGCCAGTTTCCAAAATCCCCCTTGTCAATCAATAAACGAATTAATAATTCTAAGGATACACTAAAATTTGAGCTGACTGCTAACATCATCTTCAAAATTAAATGATCCCAAATTGGATGCAAAACAACATATTATGGACAATTCCAGGCATCATTATCAACACACCTTTCACGATATCAATACTTATTAAAAGGGCAATGTACAAGCCTGAATGTAGCTCTATTTTCCTGGCATATCAGAAATAAACAGAACCTATATTTAATCACATGTCTGCTCCTAGAGAATATATTGAAAAAAAGGTATAAAACAGAAAATTAAGGAAACATGATATATAGCTACACCTACATTATAAACTGCAAAAAATTATGCTTCCTTCTCTCCAAAATGGATGTTTTGATTTTTAATTTACATAAATTTAAATATCATCAACCTATGTAAACATTCCATCTTTTTTCCTATTTTGATTATGCAAGGATACAATAAGCCCTTGAAAGCACTAAGCATTATAGTATTACTTTATTCAACTTCTCTATCACTGTGTCCTAGTGCACATGATATAAATATTGTATATGGAATTATTTGATATTGCTAGTGTTATCAATACTTTCTTCTTCTTCTATTTTCAATGATTTGACTTTATCAAAGAAATTTCAATAAAAGAAAAAAAAATATTTTAAATGCTAAATTGTGGAGTTTAGTTTTGCATATAAAATAATCCATGTGGCAATTCACAGAGCAGTCAAGAAATTTGGTAAAGTAAGAGATTTGAAAAATAAATTTCCCAGATGGAATCTTTAAATTCCATTTTTAAATTAAAACATTGTATGATAATTCAATAATATGTGCGTTTCATTTCATTTAATTTATACCAACTATTTAAAGTGTAATAATATCTCAAAAGATAACCGAAGACTTTCTGAAATAAATTGGAAACTATCAAAAAAAAAAAGAAACTATCACCCACACAATCATGGAAACCAGTTGGTCCCTAATACAGCGATATCTGAGAGCGTAATAAAATGTGATCATACCTTGATGGTATCTGCAACAATGAAAAATCCTCAAGTCTCAACACTTAATTCCCAAATGATTGTTTTTTATCTTTAATTAACTTTCAATCTTTTACTTTAAACAGTACTATATAATAATAATAATAATAATATGGAACTATGTTTCTTAAACTGTATTCCTTGATAGACTTTCTCTTTGTAATATATCTAGACAGTTTACATCTCATTTAACCTATCCTTATTGAACAATTAATGTCTTTGCAATGTAATTTTTTTATCATCTGTTTAAAATTATAAATTATTAACAAAAATCCAAATACTTTTATGATTCAACTTACTTCCTTATTACTACATCTCAGCATATGTCTTAAAATAACTTCTAATTTTAAGCTATATAATTACAAATATACCACTTTTTGCCCTTTTCCAAGCTACGTCCTTTTACTATCACTATATCTTTTAATGTGGCTGTTCAGAATGTTTCAATTCTGCTATTTAAAACACGTTACTCATAAATTAATCAATTTTTTGAAATATGTAATCTCAAATCCTTGTTTAAAAAGATTGATTGTATTTTCTATCCAGAAAGTGATTACAATAATGACATATTTTTAAAAAAGAATTTATATCACTTTATGTCAACTTTTTAGTATTATATCTACCTTATTATATTATAGAGTCAATCAATGATCAATCAAAATTGCTTTGAGTTGATGTATTTAATGATTTGTTCGCTCAAATCATAATTTTTTGTTTCTCAACAAACATCGATACACCTTCTTGCTACAATACATTCTTTTTTACAAATATTATCGTATTAGTGTTATTTTATTTATTTGTTTTCATTGTTTTTATTTTTATATATTTAATAAAATATTTTTTCAAAAAATATAACACACACATTATATATATATATATAACTGTTTCCTGCTTTCAGATCATCCACATATAGAAATCAATGATGCTTTATTTTATGAATCAGGAGAAACTTATTCTGCTAATACTGAAACGTTAACAATAAAATGTCACAAATTTGGCTATGAAATACCGAAGTTTGAATGGTATTACTCTTCTACTATTTTAAATGGTGAAGATTCAATTCGCCACATAGATTTTTATCCAATCCCAAATATTAAGCGGTATACACAAACTGTGGAAATAGATAAACCTATGTATGGATCCTTTTTCAACTGTAATACAATCAATTCAGTTATTCAAAGCATTTCTATTTTAATAAAACGAGGACCACTTTTACATTTAATAAAAGAAAGTAAGTATGCATACAAGATGATACAAAGATTTATGGGTTACAGATCTAAAGAATATACTTTGCAGTCTCATCCATGTATAAAATTGTTAAAAATAAACCAACGCCTTTGCGCAAGCCATTAACTGGGTAGTGAATAGAATATTGTATAAATGTTTGTAGAGATGTTATAAACCCTGCATAATCACAAAGCAAAGTTCCACCAATAGAAACAAATAACAGATATTTAAATTGAAATAATAAAGGTCAGAAAATTTTTTGAGTAATTTTTTTTAAAAAAATTGTTATTCCAAAAAACTAGGAAGTTTGCATATTTTATCACTTCATTTATATAATTTGGTATTTTTATCATCTTAATAGCATTTCTGATAATACATTGATAGAAAGTGTCACATTTGGATTGTATCCTAATATTAGAAAAAATAATATTGTGATGTCAATCTATAGCATGGAGTAAGAGTGCTGTTGATAATGAGTGTTGTTTAATTGCAGTAACATAATCTTCTTTTCTAGTGCAGATGCCACGATTTCTTATACTTACATAAGAAGCTTTACAAATGCTACATGAATTTTTATAAAACTCGATGAGTTACAAGAGGGATTGAATCTTTAGAATTGGTTATGATGTTACTAATATTTTTGATAAGTAATGTATGCTATGCTGTTTTATATTGTAACATTTTAGTTTGGTCCAATACTGTCATTAATTTTGTTTATATAAGTAAGAGAAATCGTAATAGTTCCATCTTCTTCCTTTTGTTTTTTACTTTAATTATTTTGAGCTTCACTTAAGGTTTGATTAATACTTTTATTATTATAATCATTATCTAATAAAACACTATGTATACGATTCATTTGTTCTTTCAGATGTGATTTATATTAAATGCTACAATTTAAAAACAGCACATACTACTTAACGCTAATGGAGTTTATAAATTTCATGTGGCATTTGTAAAGTTTCTTGTGTAGGTATGAACAATCGTCCATCTGTCCTAGAAGAAGTGAACATGCTAATGCAACTAACAACGCTCATCAACAACAGCCCTCTCAATATTTGTTATGGAGTCAAATCATAGTATTGATTTCTCTAATACCAGGAATCTATTGTGATGTGAGACTCTCTACCAATGTAAGTTATAGAACTCATTAAGATAATAAAACTATTAAATCGTATCAAAATGGCAACATGGTAAAAATAATTTAAATATTTTTTCTCACATCTAAATAATATCCATTTTCATATTAAATTTACATTAGAGACAGAGTGAAATTTTTTTGTTTTTAATGCACTCGTCACTAGGAAACAAAATAAGCTATCATTTCCGTTTTCAGAAAAAAATACACACACAGACAAGCATTTTACAATTTTCATCACATCATCATCCAATTCAGATTTCTTCTTGTAACCAACGATCTTATCAATAGAGCAATTAATCTTTCAATTAAATCACTTTTGAAAAAAGAAATAAATAGTGTAAATAGTTTTCATTAAATAATGGTTATAATGATCAAATTATTATCAATCCAACTCCAAACTAGTCAAAATGAAAAAACAAAAAGAATAAACAAGTATTAACGTGTGTATTTCTTATATAAGAGGGACAAGTGACACTATGGGACGTAGACGAAAATGCTAAAATATAAAAAAACACGATATACTACTTATCAAAACATTAATAAAATCATATCCAAGCCTAAAAAGCTATTTCTTCATGGCTCGTAGAGATTAAAATATTTCATGTGATATTTTTAAAGCTTCTTATAGGGATATGAGTAAATAGGTGCATCGGTACTAGATGAGATTAATATCCTAATGTAATTAAACAACACTCATTATTATCATGCTACGGATTCAAGTTCATAATAATGATATAACTAAATATCAAAACCCTAGACAAATGTGACACTCTGTACCAATGTAAGTACATAAAGGCCATTGAGATACTTCAATATGATGACACTTTCAAACTTATCCCTATTTGGAAATTTACAAAAAAAACATATTCGAATTTTGTTTCTTTTATTATTTCAATTTTATATACATGTTTGTCTATTGGTGATCCTATTAACATTGTTATAAACAAGTGTTTACAGCGCCCTCTACAAACATCTTTATAATATCCTATTCATGAGCCAATAGTCGACCTGTGTAATCAAACCAAAATGTAGGTATATTCATTATCAAAATCACAGAAGGTTATTCTGCAATGTATAACACACACACACACATATATATATATATATATATATTAGATAGAGATAGATAGATAGATAGATAGATAGATAGATAGATAGATAGATAGATAGATAGATAGATAGATAGATAGATAGATAGATAGATAGAGATGTATACCAAATAAATGATCATATGTTACTCTTAAGTTACATTCTACATGTGCAATATTTAATATTCTCCAATACAATTTATTGTAAAGTTGAGTAATACACAAACATTAGACAGCTATACGTAAACTGTTATCATTATTATCTAGATTTAATTGATCAAGATTATTATAGAAAAAATGCAAAGGTTAATGACGAGAGTTTCTGATCATAATGTTAAGTGAAGAGACACATTTTTTTCATATCACTACAAATTATTTATTCATTATTACATTATGCATTACTTAAATCTATTAAATATATTAAATTTAAGCGTAAACAGATAATATTATAATAACGGGAAAGCTAAACACCTTCAAACAGATAAGCTTTAAAAATGCTTACGTGACAGCCAATCAGATGGAATAATGGCATCACATGGGACTCTAAATTCTAAAACACAAGCTTTCACGTTATTATTAAATCCATTAAGAGAATTTATGTTTGAGTTAAATAGATATTAACATGAATGTACACATGCATTTTGATTGTAGATTAAATCTGTAAAATTATAAACACCTTTAATGCATTGTAGTTGCTATGTAAATATTTTAGATGCAAAATATATAATACAATTTCTTAGCATAAATATAAAATTATAGAGACCTAATGATTTTTTTTATAAATAATTAACCAGCTGCCTCTGATCAATTTATCTCGATAAAGAAATCTGCATATTCATATCTAAAAATTTTTGGTATAAGATTTTATTCAAAAAATAAAACAAAAAATCGATAAATTGAATTGTAGTTATTCTCTGCTTTACAGTTCAACTTATAAACTTGTTATAGGAAATGCTCTTGGATAATATGTTTTTTTTTTATGCGAAAGATGTCCAATATTTGTTTGATAATTGAATATTCCATTATTGCAATGGTGTCTTGAAGTTGATAAATCAATTATAAATTAATAAGCATATGGATATAAGAAAAGTGAAAGCACCAGAAATATTTTTTTTTATTATCTATATGGAAGTTTGCTTAAATAACAAAAATAAATCTAATCATTTTATCAAAGAATCCTTTTTATTGCAAAGAAAGTTTGGGATTAGTAAAAAGCAAAATTTTCTTCCTACAAATATTGTGTTATTTTAAAGAAGTTGAAGAATATTAATTCTAATCCAGATTATGTATACAAATCATTATTTCTACATCCTTTTAAAAAAGTTTTCCATTCCTAAGGGACATAAATGATTGAATAAATAAAATATAACATAAAGAGCAATTGCATTTTAACCATATTTCTCATATCACACTTTATAATATAGATAATGATACTTGAAAATAGAAGTGACTCTTCAGGAAGACATATTGTAGACATTTGAACCTATTAATTGTGCATACCATTTGGCTTCTATGAAGTTAAGTCTATTATATGCTTCCACTTTTTAGATTTCCTGTAAATTGTAATAAAATATTTGAATTTAACGATGAAATAATTCTCTTAAATACATATGTGTGTTTGTGTATATGTCTGTATGTGATGTAATTTTATATATAATGAAGCGAGCAATGAGGATCCTGTAGAGAAAAAGTAAACATGTAAAGTTTGTGCGAAGAACGCAACTCTATGGCTGTGTAGGTTGAAGGTTATATTTTATTACATTCATAATTACATTCAGACAACATTTAATCTTAACTAATGGTCCCCTTGTTTAAATTTCACCCAAATAATATATACTTCCTATAAAATATATTCTCTTATAATATATTGTATGTATATTATTTTTGTATGTAATGTTTCATAAATTAATTATTGTCTTTTATAGAAATATTATATGTGTGTTCTTAATATGTGTTATATAAAAACCGTTGAGATCTTTGCCAAAATCCAATACGTTATTATGCTAATATATTACTGCTCTCTACTTAATATGTGTAATGAAACAAAAATACCACAGGTTTCAAATATGTATGAGATTCATGATATATTATGCACTAATGAATTATTAAATATTAACTAAAGAATTATACGAAGTCATAATTAAAATTAAAATGATGGTAAGTTTTGTTTACAACTGAAAAAAAAAGTATAAACATGAATAAATACAAAAATGGTTGCTTTATCTTTTATTATTGCCAAGATAAATTATTTTTTAAAATATAGTTATTATAGATAAACTTATATTCCTGTATGTAACTACATGTCATATAAACATCCAACGTGCGTGTATTTTGAATCAATATGAATGTGATTATTTAATTATAATTTTAAAGTTTAAATATGGTTTAAATACTACTTGTTTTATTAATCAAAATGTTTATTGGCCGAGGTACATGACAAATTTAAATGTATTCCTGAACTAATTACCAGTTTGAGAACACATATAAAACAATTCTACATAAATATCTGACTATAAATATATCCGAAAATATGTTCACTGTATGAAGTTGTGCAGATTGTGTGGGGCACAAATGCCCCTCATCTTGGAGAGTGCCAAGACGCCAAAGTAATTAATAAAGCTTATATTTATATGAAAGGGTTTAAATTTTGAATCACTTCATTGTTAGAAATATGTTCTAAGTATAAACATTTTTATGTAAATAAGAGTGGAATAATTTTTTATTTAAACTTATTATGGAAATTGCTTAGCCTGTAATTTATAAACTCGAGTTTAAAATATATATATACTTTTATCATTGCGCTAAACTGAACAGGCCGAATCCATTTTGCCATGAAAATATATATATATATACACACACATATATTTAGATTTTCGAATCACATTATTGTTAGGAACTCATTCTGATTGTAAATGTTTATATTTAAATATAAGATGAATACTTTTTTACCTAGACATATTTTTGCAATTGCCTTAAAATATACTAGTATATACTCTACCATCAAACAAAAACGAACAAGGACACATTTTTTTCATTATAATTAATAAAATTTATGTGTAAATGAAAATGTTTACATTTCCCAATTAAACTTGATCAACAATTGTTGCTCCTGAACAAACTCCTCAAATTGTTTAGAAGATCTCATGTAACCAAACTAACTGCAGCACTGTTTATTTCAGAGATTCTCATGCTAGCCTAGCAACAAGTTTTTTCCAACACCAATACCTGCATAAAAGAGCAACGGCAATCCAGACCACAAATCCATATACCTAGAACAGGAAGACAAATCTGACCATACATTCAAATGTACATCATCCAACAGTGTATGTCTAGGAAAGAACAGTGTTAAATATGAGATAAAGGAAGCCTGGCATATTTCCAAAAATCATAATGCTATAAATAAAAGGGAATTATTTTCTCTCACTCTAAAATGTGGGTAATACAACAATATTTGCCTACAATTTAAAGACAATTTATATGATATTTATATCATACCCTTTGTCCACAATTTTGTCATTCATTTATATGATTATGATATTAATACAAATATATTGAAAACATGTTGCAACGTGGTTAATATATCTATCACGTTATTATTAATAATTTATTTAAAAATACAACTTGTTTTTAAAATATTGCTTCATAATTATAGTAATTCAGCATGTAATGAAATTGTGTTTATCAATGATATTATGTACACTTCATAAGTGTTGCTCAGTTTAGATTAGTAATAGAAGATCTGGCTGTGGAATTTGGGAACCTAGAATTAATTCTGATACTATCTTGTATAAAATATTTTTAATAGAAGTATAATCTTTTTATTTTTTACACATTTTATTAAATATATTTTTCTATTTTTAATAAAGCAATGTAACCTCTATCTTTTCATGGATATATAAAACAGAACTAAGGTATATATTTTAAACCCTACTTTGAAGTACTTTTATTTTTTTTTTATTAAGTTCAAAGTTTTCTGACCTATAAAAATCTTTAAAAAAAGTAAAGGACAATATACATTACTCCTGCAATAAAGTTTCTATGAAAAATCTCCTTTGTATTATATAATAAATTATTCAAAATAGCATCCCTCTTCCAAACATTTTTTTATTACTAAACAAATTAATATTTAAAGAGTCTCATGCTCTCCACTGAGTTAACCGGGAGCTAACAAATTAATATTTTTACCTATATTTCTATAAAAAGACCATTTTAAAGGCAATGAAATAAAATCATACTGTTCTTTATTCTTCACATTGTTACAATTATTAATAGAATCATAATTATTATTAAATAAAATATCTTTAACAAATTTATTCAAATTAGTGTACAGTCAAATAATCTTTATATATTGTTTTTTTAAGCAAATAAATCTTGCAACAATATTTAATCTCTGATTTCTATAGCAATAATTTCTAAAGGCAGCTACTCATGAGAAACCGGATTTAATTATAGTTCTTAATACATTACCCTTAAAATAATAATTACAAACCAAATATTATTTTTACATTTTTATCATCAACAAATCTAAAAATTTTAATTTAACAAAATCGAACCCACCTCCTTCCTACAACATATTGCATGGAAGGAACAAAACAGTAAAACTTATTTAACATTTTTTCCAATTTTTCATTTTTGTTTGTTTGTAGTTGAAAATCATAAATTGGAAAATATGTAATCACTACGTTAAGAGTAAAAAAATAAGCTCTATAAATAAAACTTGATAGCTATCAATCTGTCTCTCATCCTGTCTGCTTTAAGATATTATCGCTATAGAAATCAGAGATTAAATATTTTTAATAAGATTTCTTTGCTTCAAAAAGGTCAATTTTATAAAGAATATTTGAGTGTAAAAAAATATGATTTTATTTCATTGCCTGTTAAATTGTCGTCTTTTAGAAATGTAAGTAAAAATATTAACTTGTTTGGAAATAAGGAAATTTCTTCGAAGAGGGGTATTAATTAGAATAATTTATTAAATAATACAAAGGGCATTTTCGATAGAAAGTATATTTCTGGAGTAGTATAATTCGGTTGTTTTTTGTAGGAAGTTATATATAGGTCAGAGTAATTTAAGTAATGAAAGCATAAAAAGTATATAAAACTAAGATTAAAAATAAATATATTAATTCGGTATTATATATCCATCAAAGAGATACAAGTCACACTATTAGTTTTGATAATGCTAATATTGTTTTCTTTGAAAATAAATAAATCAAGAATTAAATAATATTTATTACTAAAACTTTAATGATTATGAAGCAACTAACTTCTTTATGAGTTTTTTTTTTTTTTTAATATTAAGGGTATGTGAAATGTAGTTGAAAATTATGGCAGTGACTAGTAGGAATTTAGAGTGCAAGGAAATATGTCATGGATTCCAATAATTCCATTTATTGCCCTTTGAAGAAACAAGACAGGAATCTTGTGTTTATATAGCTTATTATTTTTTTACAACTTTTTGAATAAATCTTTTATTGATAGCAATTGTTTCACTACCATAGATCAGTTTATTACATAGGGAGATATTTTTGGTAAATACATTAATAAACTATTACTGTGACTACTGCTAATAATAACATTATTATTATTATTATTATTATTATTATTATTATTATTATTATTATTATTATTATTATTATTATTATTATTATTATTATTATTATTATTATTATTATTATTATTATTATTATTATTATTATTATTATTATTATTATTATTACTACTACTACTACTACTACTACTACTACAACTACTACTACTACTACTACTACTACTACTACTACTACTACTACTACTATTACTACTACTACTACTACTACTACTACTGGTAATGATGATGATATTCATGATAATAATAATAATAGTAATATAAAATTTTCTTGCACTACAATTCACATAATTTATGATAACAAAAATGTAATTAGAATTATTCATTATAATGTGACATTTTAAAATAAAACAATTACAAAATATAAATAAATATTAAACATTCATGTTTTAAATGACTCTAATTAAAAAATAATAATAGTAGGTCATTTTTATTCCCAAAGATTAAAAATGATATTCATGGAAAATTCATTTAAAGTTTAGCAATGCATGTTAAAAAATTTTAATGACACAAAAAGTACTTTGATTTTCTACAGTGTTATGACAAAAAACTGTTATAATGTTTATAGTAAACAAATATTCTGGTATATCTGCCTTCTTTTGTAACTATATTGTTAAGAAATAATTGTCTAATTGTATAAATCTATTTCTGGTTTTCAATATTTTTATATTTCATAAAACATACACATTTGAAAAAAAAAGGAACATTATAATATTATGAATAATTAGATATTTCTAATGCAATATTAAAAACTTGTAGTTAGAAATACAAAAATAGTTGTCCCCTATTCTCACACATATATTTTACCTATTCCCACACACATATAAAGAACATTCATAAAGTTAGACAGTTTAATATTAATGTAGTGGTTGATTTAATGTACATTTATGCTTGATCATTATATATGTAAATACTTTTTATATTTAAGAGTAACTATTTCTCATTGTTGTAACTATATACTGTAACATTATACCCAAGCATGCATGTACACACATATATTTATTCATGGAAGCAGTCCTTATCAAAACACACACACACACACACACATATATATATATATATATATATATATATATACAAACGTTGTGATTTGCTCTATTAACATATAATTTTTTTTATTGTTCAGTTACAAAAAATAAGATGAAATTTCTTTATTTAATTATTAAAAACCAATATGTTAAATCAATATAAAAAGCAATATGATAGTTGGATTGCTTAATATTCATGATTCTTTTTTAAGTTTTATTAGACAATCTTCTTTATATACTAAGATCAATAAGAAACTGTTTTATATTATTATTACAGCACTACCATCTGGTGAGTTGAGACTATAATTTGTTTACTCAAATATTTTAGCAATTATATTTAACAATATATATATATATTATAATGATCTGGAGAATAGGATACTTAACGCATTTGAACCTAGAAAATTTATATAGTAGGCAGATATGTAAGTAAAAAAAAATTATTTTATTTTATATATTTTGATTCCGGTCATTAGCCCATTGTCACTAGCTCAGTGGAATAGCAGAGATTTATATTTTATAATGAATTCTTATCTAAGAATATATAAAAAAGAATAAAATAAGCCACTGCCAGTAATTATACACACAGACATTTATTTATGCACATATATATAAAATTTAGCATTATTATTTTAGTATGTTTACTTTAGCCTTTAACTACATTTTAAAATTTTATTTTAGTTTTTAATTTTTATAAGTTCACA